>MU227391.1:1076223-1095202 GCA_018584345.1 Thuja plicata | reverse complement strand
TATATATATATATATATATATATATATGGGGAGCTATAGAGTTGAACAATTAGAGTCATTGTTAAAGAGTGCATATCCAATTGTCAATGAGAATAAAAAGGGAAAAATGAGATGTGGCAAATGTTTTTTGATAGTGCATGTTTCAATGAAGGACCAGGTGTTGGTGTTTTGCTCATTTCTCCTTCTGGTATAACCTTTAAATACTCCTTTTTTAGTATACAAATAATACTATTGAATATGAATCCTTACTCTTAGGTTTGGAAATTATTGTGAAAAATGAAGTTTGAGTGTTGAATTTTTTTGGGGATTTTGAATTAGTTGTTTCATAGATCAGGTCAAAATATACTTCAAAAAATAAGAGATTAAAATAATGCAAGCATTTGGTCTAGCATTGGATAGGATTCTTTGATGCTTTTTCTATTGAATGATTAAATAGATCCAAGAACTTAATGGAAAACTTTTTAGCAAATGTTTCTCTAAAAAGTGGTGATGCAACTTTAGTTCGAATCTCACAAGTAGAGGTAAAATTCAGACCTTCCATACTACATAACTTTTATAATTGGAAATTATTTGAATATGATGATGATATCCTCAAGTTTATGTAATGCATAGACCAATATGGATTTCAATATGTTGATTTCAATACATTTTTAGAAATGGTGGATGGTAAGAAGACAATTTTTGGGAAGGAGGTAGCATAGTTAAAAACAAATAAAATTCCCATAGGTCTAGTTGCACGAAAGAATATTTTTGGGGAATGATAGTCATTCTCATAAGACAATTGCAATGCAAAAGGAATATTTGGAGGAGGTGAATTTGGGGACTGAAAAATCTCCTAAAATAGTTTACATTGGAAATAAAATCAATCCTAAGATCAAGAAAGTGCTTATATTGTTTTTGATAGGGTAAAAACATGTCTTTTCATGGTCTTACAATGACCTAAAGGATTATATAGAGGATTTGTTCCAATATGAGATCCAATTTAAACTAGATGTCAAGTCTTTCAGATAGAAAAAAGGCTCATTAATCCTACCTAAGCTCCAAAATTCAAGAGGAATCAATGAAGCTCAAAGATGGAGGGATAATCAAGATAATCAGGAATTCATCTTAGGTTTCAAACTCGGGGCCAATAAGGAATAAAAATGGAGATGTCAAGCTATGTTTTGAATTTATAAATTTGAATATGTCTTTATTGAAGGACACTTATCCACTCCCAAATATGGATGCAATGCTTTGGGGAGTTACTAGTGTGAATTATTGTTTATGATGGATGGGTTCTTAGGGTATAATCAGGTAAAGGTCAAGGAGTCAGAACAACACAAGACAAAATTTACAACTCCTTGGGGGACATATGTATATTTGAGAATACCATTTAGACTTAGAAATGTTGCAGAAAGATTCTAAAGAGTTATGGATGTTGTTTTTGCATATTTAATTAACATCATTATGGTGATATACTAAGATAATGTTATTGTGTATTTTGAAAAGGTAGAGGACCATTGCTCACATCTAAAAAAGGCATTGTTTAAGGCCTTGGAGTATGGTATATCATTAAAACCAAAGAAATATCATTTTGCAGTGACTTAAGGAAAGTTTTTAGGCCATATTTTTTCTAAGGAGTGAGGATTGAACCTGATAGGGTGACTTCTATTGACAAAGTTCTAATTACCAAGAAAATTAAAGCAATCTAATCATTTTTTGGCCAGATAAACTTTTTAAGAATGTTTATTCCAAATTTTGTTGAAATAATTAAGCATATTGCAAGGATATTAAAAAGGGGGGCTAGGATTGATTGGAATGATGAAGCACTTGAAGATTTTGCGAGTATGAAAAGAGAAATTAAAGAAGCCCAAGTGTAAAAATCCCTTGATTTTTGTTAACCATTTTATATATTTTTTCATTTGCTTCATTTCATATAATTACAAAAAAGATGCTTTAGAAAAATGAAGAAGGTTTTCAACAACCTTCTCTTTCTTTAGAAAATTTTCAAGCAGTTGAACTAAAGTATGATATAGCAGAGAAACAAGCTTATGCATTGGTTAAAGTAGTAAAAAATTTCAGACCATACTTGGTAGGTGCAAAAGTCATTGCTTATGTACCTAATGTTGTAGTGAACAACATATTGGTTCAGTTTGAAGTAACTGGATGAAGATGTAGGTGGATATAAAAGATACAAGAGTTCAAAATTGATATCCACATTACAAAGTTGGTCTGAGGCTAGTATTTGGAAAAGCTAATGGTCGAAACAAACTTAGAAGTTTCTCAAATAAACAATGTGCAAATAGATGAAAAAATGGTAATGAGATTTGATAGACAACCCGGGTATACTAATATTGTTTATTTTTTTAAGCATATGAAATGTCCCAAAGACATGAATAAAAAATAAAGGAGTACATAAAAGTTACAAGCCCAAATATATGTTTTAAATGAAGGTGATTTGTTTTGGAAGAACAAGGATGACCTGTTATTGTTGTGTCTAGAAAAATACCAAGATAAAAAAGCATTAAAAGAAATGCATGAAGGATTTTATGGAGGAGACTTCATAGAAAAGAAAAATTCTCATAAGATCAATAGGGATAGTTATAACTATCCTACTATGTTTGTTGTTGCACATGATTATGTAAGGAAACGTGAGCCATGTCAAAAGATTTTGGGAAAGTTATCATATACAAGAGTATTTCCTTTGAGGAATTTACAAATTGAGGCCCCTTTTTATCAGTGGGGAGTTAATTACATTGGAAAGATTACTGGGAAGTCTAGTGATGGTTACAGATAGATTTTGGTAGCAACACATTAATTTACCAACTGGATAGAATTCATTCCTACCAGACAAGAAACTAGCAAAGTTGTTATAAATTTTTGGTTGGATAACATACAAACTAGATTTGGTGTCTATGTCGAGATGGTTATGGATAATGCCACATGTTTCAAATATAATGAGTTCAAGGAGTTTCATGAATATTGTGGGATCATGATATTATATTCATCCACTTATCATCCTCGGGGAAATGGACAAGTTGAATCTAGTAATACGAGTATAATGAAGATCATAAAGATAATTTTGGAGAAGAACAAAAGAGCTTGGGATTTAAAGCTTAGACATTTATTGTGGGTTGACATGGTTACAATAAAGAAATCTATAGGTAAGTATCCTTTTGAGTTGGTTTATGGATCTCAAGCAAGAATTACCTTAAACAATTTGCTCCCTGTATACAAATTTGTTCAAGAAGAAGATGATGATATTTTTGAGCTTCTGGAAGACTTGTGCAACTTATTGAGCTATATGAAATCAAAGGTGAAGCACAAAATTAAAATGCAAAGTTTCAACAACAAGCTAAGTATCTTTTTGACTAGAGGACTATAGAAAGAAAATTTTCAAGAGGGGGATATGGTCTTGATTTGGAATGCAAGATGTTAGGAAAATAGAAAACACGGTAAATTTGAGTCATTATGGCTTGGCCCGTATTTTGTTACAAAGATAAATGGGGAAGACTCCTATTTTTTTTGTAAAATACTGATTGTGAAGTCATGGAGCTGCCAGTGCATGGACAATTCCTCAAATTTTTCTTTACTTGACATATTTTTCCATGTATAGTAGGGTAGTGTACATTTGTAAATATGTTTGGATGTGTTGTTTTTCCTTGTGCGTTGTTTTTGGTTTGCTCTCAGATATTTTGAGCCCTCATGTTGGTCTGCAATTAGTCATCCCCAAGTAGAGATGTTGTTAGGGATATTTTCTATAGTCTTTAAAAGGTTAGGGTTTTGTCAAGCCTCGATTTAATATGTTTAAAGATCTATTTGGAAAGATTTAATATTATGTTTTCCTAGTGACTGGTTTGCCCTATTAGCTTTTTTTTAATGCTTTGTTTGAGAGTTTCTAGTCTCACATTTAGGTTTCAATTGGTAACCGATCAATACCCTTGTTTAAACATCAGTGAAAATGTATCATCTTATTCTCACAGGTTTTAATATTTCATTTCCTCATATGTTGGCCCCCTTCCCATGAGAACCTAGTGACTCAACCTTACATGCACATGCTCTGATTTGTTTTTAAGTGGTGTTGTGTGGGTATGTAATTGAAATCCCTTTTCTGTTTCACTGACATCACAAGTTAATGTGTGTCATCCTAGTCATCACCCATGGAAATTGTAAGTTATAGCTCATAACCTTGTTGAAGTTCCTCAAGGGTTTCAAAAAATGTTACAATTTGAGTTTTTTCATAGGTAATCATCAAAAGAAGGAATGTGTGCCCTTGATAGGGTGTTTCTCAAGCTCTAATTGACACCGAGAGCACAATAGGAAGACAAAGAGATAAGCTATAACTTCTACAATTCTTCAAACTAGGGATTAATCCAATCCAACTCCACCAACTTTGTAAAGATATGGATTCCTAACTTCCGATGGGTTTTTGACACTTCTCTTACCCCAATGGACACTTCTAGACTTTGTTCAAGATCTTCTGAAATTGGACTTTAGGGACACCTTCCCTAAACTAAGCCAAAATGTGAAAATCTTCACCAGTGGCTTTTCCCAACCTATCTAAGGTTTGGAACACCTTACTTATGATCTGTGAACAGAGAATCACCCACCAATTTGATTCCTCAACACTCGCAACACCAAAATCTCTTCTTCACTTATGGATCCTTGTAGCCTTTTCCAAGAGGTTTTTCTTATGCAATTTTTGACTATGGAAGGGACTGAAAGAATTAACTATGGATTCAAGGACCCTTTATAATTTTATCAAAATCCATATAGCCCCAAAGTTCAAATCTACTCCAGCAACACTAAACCCTCACAAATTTCATAGACCTAATTGGCCAAATTAGGCTTGGATTACAAAGCAAGCGGTTAAGGATGGGTTGAAATAATTGATGAAATGATTTTGAAGTCTTCTAATACCCTAAAATGGTCCAAAAAAACATATACTTGGTCCCTCCAATTGATGTAATCATCTGCACACAACTATACATACTTGACTGGATAAATACATAAAGATATTTAGCCTAGGGCTTGATGCCAAAAATAACAAAACACCAAATATTGACCCAAGCCTTTGGAGTAATTAAAATTACATCCCTAAATTGCATTTACCAAGTGTTCATAAGTTTCCACTGGATAAATGTCAAGTTAGGGCTCCATTTAACCAACATGCCTGAATTTGGTGCTTTCCTCGACTGCATTCACCAAATTGTTTATAACTTTCACAAATCAACACCGATTAAGACCAAATAAAATATTATGGAAACTAGAATCACCAGGATTTCTATTCATGGAAATCACTCAGCCCTACCAATCTGTACATGTCCATACAATCAATAAATGCTCAGGAAATCTTGTTAATTCTTTTTAAAAAATGCATCAAAACTCCATACATGTCATCCAACCTTGTTGGAGAGGTTTCAAATGTCTAAATACATCCATCCCATAGATCCAACCAACCCATGGATGATTATGAATGTTTTAAACCAATTTGAACTTCTCGAGCAACTTTTGGAAATGTTGCTCGAGCAACATTTTGACAATTTTGCAACATTGTTAACCCAAATGACTTTGAATTGATTCCTATCACCTTGACATGTCAAATATGACCAAAATGATCCAAAATAATTAGAAACACAACCAAAGCTCCTAAAACACCTAATCACACCTATTAAATGCTAGCTCAAGATCCAAGTGGACTAAGGTGTCCCAAGGTTTATAGATGTAACTTAGGGACCCTTGACCACACAAAGTGGATCAAAACACACGGAGGATGATCTCAAGGATCCATCCCATTATTACAATGAAATGAACATCCTAGAATGTAACCAAATGCACTAAATGCATTGGGTGCCCTGCACCATACTCCTCTAGACAAAAAGAACTCAAGTCTCTTGACTTGGAATATCTTCAAGATTAAATCCTGCCTTCTAAATGGCTTTAGGGGGCATCCAAGTGGCATCCTCCAGAGGATGATGTTTTAAATTTGACCAAAAACTCATAGTAAGTGTTTCTCCTTGTTGTTTTACCCACCCTCTTGTCTATAATGCATTAAATCTCAGGAATGGATGGTGTGGGCAAGTCTTTCATCACATTGGCCCATTGAGAATCTTGATCACCTACAAAAAAAAATCACTAACAAGACCCTTGTATGCATAAATGTCAGCAACATTAAAAATAGGAGATAAACTAATATGAGAAGGAAAATCAATCTTATAAGCATTGTTGCCACACTTCTTTAGGATTTTGAAAGGCCCAAGTTTCTTCATCATGAGATTAGTATACTTCTCCTTAGGTAAGGTTTCTTTCTTGAGGTGGATCATCACCATATCTCCTACTTTAAATTGCAAGTCTCTTCTCTTCTTATCTGCATGTTGTTTATACTTATAAGAAGTATGTTGCAACTTGGTTTACACATGTTCATGAATGTCCTTCATCACTTCAGCAACATATTTAGCCTAAGAATTCCTCTTCTCCATATCCCTCACATCTCTAAGTTCCAATACACCTCTAGGGTGAACACGATACAAAATTTGAAAAGGAGTCAAACCAATACTCATCTTGATAGAATCATTGTAAGAAAATTATGCTTAGGCCAGAATAGAATCCCAAGTACCTCCATGCTCTTGAGTTAGACACCTCAAAATATTACCAAGAGACCTATTAATGACCTCTATCTAACCATCATACGATGGGTGATGTGTAGAGGATAGAGACACATTAGTTCCAAGCTTCTTCCACAATGTTCTCCAAAAGTTTCCCAAAAACTTAGGATCTCTATTAGATACAATTGACAAGGGTAATCCATTGAGTCTAACAACTTCCCTAAAGAGAAAACCTGCTATGTGGGAGGCATCATGAGTGGTTCTACATGGTATAAAGTGTGTCATTTTATAAAAATATATCCACTACTACATAGACACTGTCAATTCCAGTTTTGGTTTTAGGAAGACCAAGTACAAAGTCCATACTTATAGAATCCCAAGGCTCAAAAGGGATAGGAAATGGAGTGTACAACCCTACATTAGATTTATGACCCTTAGCTTTCTGGAAAACCAAACAAATATCCACATACTTCCTTACATCTATCTATAATTTGGGCCAATAGTGGAATCTCCTCACAAGTTATAGTGTCTTAACCACACCAAAGTGCCCCACCAAACTACCACAATGCTTCTCTTTGATAATATTCTCCCTTATAGATCCTTTAGGAACACAAAGCAAACTACCTTTGAAAAGTAATCCATCCCACACAAGAAACTCTAAGAAATCAGTGTGATACCTCTCTGTCATGTCAACACAAACTTGATAGGCCTCCTTAAAGTCATCATCTATGTCATACATATCTTCATGGTATGAACTCCAACACTTTCTAACTGAATGGTTTGAATAATCAAATGCCTCCTACTAAGAGCATCAACAAACTTATTCACAATTCCTTTCTTATGCTTAATGGTGAAAGTATAGGATTGTAAGAATTCCATCCATTTGAAATGTTTATGGTGAAGCTTCTCCTACCTATTAAATAATCTAAGAGCATGATTATCAGTAAAGACAATGAATTCCTTAGGCAGCAAGTAGTGCCTCCACTTTCCAAGTGATTGAACCACGACATAGAGTTCAAGATCATAAGTTGAATACTTCTGCTTGGCTTCGTTCAACTTCTCACTAAAGAAGGAAACTGGTCCCCCTTCTTGGCTCAAAACCCCACCAATAGCCTTATTTCTTGCATCACATTCCATTATGAAAACTTTATGAAAATTTGGTAGAACTAGGTGTTAGAATAACTGAGAGGGGGGTGAATCAGTTATCTCCCAAATGATCCTACAGTCCCAAATTCCTCTAGATGTATATCAAACATATAATTCAACTCGATGAAATGTATTTTGTAATCTCAAACTTTAGTCAATAGTGTTTACCGAGTATCAGTAAATTAATACTGTGATTATTGATTTGGGTCAATAAAGTAAAGTGTAAAGTAAAGTAACAATCCACAACATTCATGCACACTGTTAAATGTGACCTGGTTAGAGAATTTAGAACTAAAAATTCTCTCTTGACCATGCATTCACTATGGGGTCAACAAGAAAACACTCAACATTTATTAGAATGTCATAATAAAGAATTTCACTGTCCTACTCAGTTAAGAGGTTTATCTATAACAATGGTTAAACTAATACAGTAATGATCCGATTTAAATACAACTGTGTTTTGAATATTTTTAGATCTATGCTAAGGACATAATACCTCTGATCAAATTGTTCACTTCACTTCAGTTCATCTCATACTTCATACTTGTTCTTCTTGGTAATGCTCTTTCCTGTGTTTTCTCAGTGATGTCTATAGAAAATGCTCAGTTCTATCTTTAACCAGTTTGATCTGTCATGCATAAACTTCACATGTTCACATAGGTGTAGCATGTATAATTCATAATGAATCTCTTGTCTCTTATATAGACATCATAGCTCATTTAATTTTCATCCTTTAGATTTTTCCGCTTAGTCTCCATCGTTGATTTTCCCGCTCAAACCATCCTCGACAATTGTGTTAAAAATGCGTTTCAATCTTTGTCATCCAATCTTCATTGAATTTTCATAACTATTAGATCAAAATAAAAAACTTTATCTTTTACCTCGAAATCATCAATTGCCAGCTCAGCATTCTAGTTGGCCTCGATTTGATTAAATTGCTCGGTCAATACCTTGCTATGTTGACAATCCCTTGCTCAGTTATTACTGTGCTTGGTATACACTATGTTTTACTCAGTGTTTACTGTCTCTCGGTGTATACAAAACTCTTCATTAACCGACCACATAAACATTATTTATTCTAGATCTTCAATCCATAATAAATTCCACCATAATAATACCCAAATAATTTGACATCAATGACAATACATTAACTAATAATGTTTATCATCACATCTGCAACTTGGTTGATTATCAACAAATGACTTCAAACATACAATTAGTTGTAGTTCATCAATCTCTCCCTTTGGCATTGATGGAAACACAATATGAAATATGCAATATAAAATGCCATACAACAAACACCAAACTTCTATTCTACAACTACAACAATTATGTAGCTCTCCCTAGCTTGAATATATAAATTGTTTTAGTATTAAAAAACTCACCATACAGACTCTCCCTACAATTTTGACTTTCATGTTCTTGAATCTCTTTGTAGATTAGATATCTCTCTCCCTTTCTCCTTTCTCCTTTTAATGGATAGATATTTCATTGATTAACTCTCTCCCTTTGTATTTTAGCGATCAACTCTATCCCTTTGACAACAATGCCAAAAAGAAATACACAACTCTTCAAATATCTCTGATGTTTGGTGTAGTAGGTACCTTTTAGTGTACTGATATCTCTGTGTTAGTCCAGTTCAGCTTTGCATCAATATGATTGATATTATGATTTCATATAGGTTTATGCAACCTCCTAACCAGCTTAGTTACCAATAGATAAGGGACGAACCCCTAGTCTACCTCTCAAGTACTCAAATGTATCATTCGGTAAGGGTTTGGTGAATATGTCTGTAAGTTGTTCTTTTGATTGTGCATATTCTAGTATTACTCATTTATCTTGTACTTGTTCCCTAAAGTAGTGATATTTGATAGATATGTGCTTTGTTTTTACATGCATCACAAGATTCTTTGAAATATTAATAGCACTTGTGTTATCACAGTAAATTATCATTGGGTTAGTGATCTCTTCATTTTCAACAATTGTTTGATCCATGCTAGGTTCGAACAGTTTGCAACAGAAACAATATACTCTGCTTCTGCAGTTGACTGGGATATGAATCCTTGCTTCTTGCTTATCCAAGTAACTAATCTTTCTCCAATAAAGAATTCTCCACTAGTATTGCTCTTTCTATAATTTATGTTCCTAGCCTAATCAGCATCAATATAAACTTTCAATTCAAACTTTCCTTCTCTTTTGTACCATAGTCCATAATCTTCAGTATTCTTCAGATATCTAAAAATTATTTTTACAACAATCATATGTGATTCTCTGGGATTAGCAGAAAATCTTGTAACTATTCCAACCGTGTGTGCTATGTCAGGTCTTGTGTGTACAAGATACATCAATTTACCAATCATAGATCTGTACAAAGTTTTATTAACCTTAGGTGTCTTGTCTTCTTTTGTTAGTTTGCATCCTGTCACCATAGGTGTGCCAACTAGTTTTGATTCTTCCATTCTTAATGTCTTTAGTACTTCCTTGATTTATTTTGATTGAGTAATGTAGATACCTGTAGTCTGCTGTAAAATTTTCAATCCAAGAAAAAATTTGATATCTCCAAACATTGACATTTCAAATTCTTCCTCATTTCATCAACAAATGAAGTGCATAGGTTATCATTACCTCCAAATATAATACCATCAACAAATATTTCAGCAATAAGGGTCTTATCATCATTTCCTCCTTTCAAATAAAAATTGTTGTTATCACTTGTTTTAAAATCCAATACTTATAAGATAAGCATGTAATCTTTCATACCATGCTCTTGGTGCTTGTTTCAATCCATATAAAGCTTTGTGTAACTTACATACCATGTTTGTCTGATCAAGATCAACAAATCCTTCAGGTTGTTCAATGTATACCTCTTCTTCTAGTATTCCATTAAAAAATGAAGACTTAACATTCATCTGATATACTTTGAATCCTTTGTATGCAGTGTATGGAAGCAGTATTCTTACTCCTTCAAGTCTACCAACAGGTGTAAAATTTTCTCCATAGCCAATTCCTTCTTCTTGTGCATACCCTTTGCAAACTAATCTTGCTTTATTTCTGATTACATCTCCATTCTCATTCAATTTGTTTCTGAATATCCATTTGGTGCCAATGACTTTTTTTGTCACTCGGTCTTAGTACTAATGTCCATGTCTTATTTTTATGTATCCGCTCAATTTCCTCATTCATAACATTAATCCATTCTTCATTTTCTAATGCATCTCTAACATTCTTAGGCTCAAATTCACAAATTAAAAAGTGTTGTCTCTCAACTTAGTTCTTTTCATCATGCCTGCTCGTTTATCTCCAATAATCTGATTTTGTGGATGATGTCTTCTCACATATTTAGTAAGTACAGGTTCAATTCTCTATTCTTCATTGTCTTCTCGTGTAGGTTCACTGTGTTCTGGTTCATGATCTTCAGTTTCAACATTTTCTTGATTCTTGATCCGTGCTATCTGTTTCCCAGTAACATTACCCTGTTGCATGGTAATGTTAGGGAATCTGCGTCGGTATAGCATTAGGTTCTTCCAAGTAGACAAATCTATTGTAATCTTCTGAATCTTTCATGCTATCATCGTCATTTTGCTTAGCAAATTCATCAACTTTCACATTTGCACTTTCAATGATTTTGTTAGATGTCTTGTTCAAACATTTGTAAGCTTTACTCTTAGTATAATATCCAAGAAATGTTCCTTCATCACTTTTTGAATCAAATTTACCATTTCGATAATCTTTAACACCGACTACCAAATATTCTATAATAGCTCTCATTAGGTGTATAACCATACTATAGCTCATAAGGTGTTTTGTTTGAATCTTTCTTCAGTTGGACTCAATTCAGTGTGTAAACAACTGTGTTGACTGCTTCTCTCCAGTATGTTTATGCAACACTCTTTTCAATCATCAATGTTCTAGCACAATCAATAATTGATCTATTCCTTCTTTCAATAATTCCATTCTGTTGTGGTGTCCTCAGTGCAGAAACTTGTCTTTTGATTCCATACTCATTACAAAAGTTAGTGAACTCTTCAAAAATAAATTCACCTCCTCTATAAAATCTCAATCACTTCAGATCTCTACTAGTTTCTTTTTCCACTTTAGATTTGTACCATTTAAACATCTTAAATGCTTCAAATTTTTCTTTTAGGAACATGACAATTATCATTTTAGAATAGTCATCAACAAATAAAACAATGTATCTGTCCCCATAATATCTCTGTGTTCTCATTGGTCCACATAGGTATGTATGAACTAACTCCAAAATATCATTAGATGAAGAATTCTTGCTCTTCAAACTAGATTTTGACATCTTTCCCATTTGACAATTTTTGCACATTACATGGTCTGGTTTAGATAAGCTTGATAAGCCTCTAACTTTTCTTTTCCTACTAATCTTAACCATGTTGTCAAAATTTACATGACAAAGCCTTTTATGCCATAACCATATATCTTTTTTCTTTTCCAACAAGCAAGTAGTTTCAGCAGTGTCAAGGTAGAATAGGTTGCCTTTTGATTGTTCACGAGTGCCGATCAAATTTCATGTTCCATCATAGATTCTAGCTTTTCTATTCTCAAATGTGACTCGGTGACCTATGTTATTCAACTGTGAAACACTCAATAGATTATAATTAAGTCCTTTAACCCAATATGCATTATCACACTTGATTTTATTGTTCAACATAATAGTACCTTTTCCTTTCACTTGACAAGGTGTATCGTTTCCCATTCTTACAGACCCACTGAACCGCCTCACAATATGTGCTTAGTAATCATGCCCAAAGCCTCTCTTAGGAATAGTTTAGTCAATCTAAGGATCACTTCTCCCATCATGAGGTGCATTTAGTTTTTCAACCTAGGGACGTATAGTTGAAATGGTACAGCACAGTATGTGCACTAAGTTCCTTAAGGAGTCATTCTACCTATGCTGCAGGAAAGTAAAATACATGAAAGGAATCTATACTAGGGCTACAGGAAGGGAAAAACACTTAGTCCTTACTAAAATGAATGCTACAACTTTCAAACTCTACTTAAATATATTCTTTCAACCTAGAGCATTCACTATAGCTATCCTTGTAGGTGCTGCAGGAACATTCACAAAGTACAATGCTGCAGAAAGAAATTGTAATCTTATATCTAGAATAATGGAAATGCAAAAAGTAAATCTATTCTACTTCTACTCTAATCCACCTACCAAGTGGCCCCCCTTGGTTTGCTTCTACTAATCTATGAACACAGAATATGAACCAAGAGTTATTTCATTATCTTTCAAAACTAATTAAATGATAATAAGACATGAAACTAAGAATGAACTTGCGGTGCAAGATACAATCAGAACATTGCATTCCTTTCAAAAATCCAAACTTCCAAAAAAAAAGTCTCCTCCCTATAAATAGAGGATTGACTTCTTTATTCCAAAATAAAAAAAGAACTAACTAACTAAAACCGTACCAAAGAAAGAGAATAGGAAGTGCAACGGCCCACGACATGCACAATGAAGTCTGGGTGATCAAGTCAACATGCTGGTAATATGGAGGGAATATAGCAGAGCTACATTTATGCATCTCTGAAACAGTGGCTCCTGATTTGCGGCAACCATGTATTCTGAGGCCATGATGGCTTATCTGCTCAAAGCTGGTCTTTACGTCCTCCTTCAATGCTGTCGACCACTCCCAGTGACTCCTACTTCCTGGCAAGATTAGTTAATACGCAAAAGATATTCATGCAAGAAACTTATTAAATTAATCCAGATGATAGAACACACATTATAATTCTTATATGAAATACTACAACATATATATATAATATTGGCGTAATATGACATATCTATTCCACCCATGGCTTAATGGTTCTTTCTATACTTAACAAAAGTTCAACTGGCTAAAAGTTCACAATTGTTCCGATAATACTTGAAAACAAAGTGCAAGGATTAATATAATAAAGACAGTAAAATAGGCTCATCATTTGCCCCTTGGAAAGCTGAATGCTTGTCCTCAAGCATTACATCTTCTGGTAATTGCTCTGAAATCTCCAACCTCTGTTCTTCCTCTCCTTTGGATTTTAAAGGTGCAATAGAACCCTCTTGTTCTCTCCCAGACATCCACTTTGCGATCTTCTATAATTCGGTCCAGTCTGTCAGTGTTGATGTAATACAGGGCCAGAGGAGCATCAGTGGCTGCATGGTGAGTGGACACCAGAGTTCTTGTCTAGTTTGCCTTCCCAGCTGTATGTATTTTGGCGCTCTTTGGATAACTGCTTAGAGGTTGATAGGACTATGTGGTTCTGATCTCTTCAATATCTCAGATAACCTACCCCATATTCTTCTGGCTCCAGCCAGGTCTCTCTGAAAGACAAAGTAAGATAAACCATCATAATCTGCATAAACCTTTTTTCTAATCCCCAAAATTTTGTCCCTTGTTTCTTCCTTAATTTTGCCATAAGTCAAATTGAGTCAATCTCTGAAGAGTGTAGCTGGCTTGCTGCTCTCTTCTCTTAATGGTAATGGCTCTGTTTTCTCCTATTCCCTATAATTTTCCAACTGTTTATCATAGCTAGCTTCATTGTGCATCCAGGACATCAATGTCGTTAGGTGGATATCCCCTATGTAGAGTAGAGGATTCCACTCAGTCTCAGCTGGGATAATGAAGTTATGCATGTATAGTTCACAAAGCAGATTTTGTTGCCATGAGGGAAGAGTCTGATAAAGACCATAAAATTCTTAGGCTGAATTGAACTCAAAATAAATATCTTTGATGGTCATCATTAGCTGGAACAAGAGGAACTGTTCTTTCAAATAGATGGTATAGACCCTAGGAGGTGGCCTACACGTAATGATATGATCAACCAATTTGAGGGCATGATCCGTTTTCTATTTTTGTTTTTCTAGTTGTTCTTTCAATTATGCAATTTCTTCCGCTTGCTCTGTTATGACCTTCTTCAAATGTACTCACAAATTCCACTGTTGAGTCCTCATCAAATTTTGTTAACCTTAGGAAATACCCTAACCAGCCGCATGCATTGAATCTTCTGACCGCTTCAACATCCGAGAGTAACACACCATGTGCTACCGGCTCATGTCTCTATAACTGGTCTCCCATCTATGCTTTGCTAATTTCAATCTATCTTCTCAGCAGTAGGTAGATTCCTTATTCCTTATTTGAATTTTAGACTACCCTTTTTTTTTAACAAAGGACTATGAGCTTTCTCCTGAATTTCTCTATTTTTCTTGGCATGAACAATGGTGATGAATTAAAATAGGAGAAATTATAATCTTTATCGTGGGTTGTGACATAAATTAATTATAAGTCACATCAATTTTGACAATCATGGAGGATTTGGGAATAAAAGTATGACAGTTGTGCGATATAACACTTAAAACTTTAATGAGACAAGGCTAAGTACAGATTTGAGGTGACATAAAATCTTTCAGGCATAAATAGCAATGACAGTTTGGAATTAATACACTTCCCTCCCCCCTACTTAACATTGACAAGTGTCCACACTTGGCAGATGTGGCACGAGGGATGGAACTGGCGCAATGCTGTAATGATATATATATTGCAGTACTAGATAGAATCATCGAAATCTATGCACTAAAAATGGAAATTTTTTAAAAAAAGAGCGTACCTATCATTCGATCTTTGCACATGGTAGAAAAGGTGGCAAGAGTGGTATGAAAGTGGCAGTGGCTTACGTTAGCGTACCCGACTGCTTATTGAAAGCTTTTAAAGGAAAAAATGATGATGACGCGGAAGGTGGGTGAGTGGCAGATTATAGAAATGAGATGAGGTGGAAAGAAGAAATAGAAAGTGAATGGAAGAATGTAATTCATGTAAAAATGAAGCATTTATTATGGACATGCTCGATGGATTTTACTGAAGAGCTGCAGGAAGAAGGTTCGCACCCTCTGCTGCAGGAAGTGTTACATGCTGCTCATTTAATTTTTGTTGTTTGAATTGCTGCAGGAAGTCTTCTTTTGTTTGGGATTGGTGATACAACTTTAGCTGATGTCTATTGACTAGTAGCTTGAAGTGTACTAGATCAATTGTGGTCAACTGGATGGATCCATTGGTGAAAACATGGCTTATTTCATATGGCCCCAGCCATCTTGTCTGCAACTTGCTTGGTATTTCTTTGAATCTTGAATCATACAACAATACCCAGTCTCCAACTTGAAATTGTTTGCTCTTGATATGCGAGTCATGCCATTTCTTCCTTTGTTTCTGGACTAGTTCAGTTCTCTCTAGTGCAGATTTATGCATTTCATCTAGGGAATTGAGATGCAGTAATCGTTCCTTCTGTGCTGCAGGAAGATCGATATTTAACTGTAGTGTTGTCCTCAGTTTTTTGTGTTCAAATTCAATTGGTAGAATAGTTATTTTTCCATACAATAGTTCAAATGGAGTGAATCCTGTAGTGGTCTTTCAAGTTGTTCTATACGCCTAGACGACTTCTAATAGTCGGCTGCTCCAGTCCCGGTGATGCAGATGAACTGTCTTTGTTAAGATGGCTTCTATTTCCTGATTTGTAACTTCAGCCTATCCATTGGCTTGAGGGTGATAAGGGTTGGAATTCCTATGTCTGATATTGTATTCTTTCATGAGCTTTGTTATTAAATTGGAAGTGAATTGGGCACCTTGGTTAGTTACAAGTTCTCTCGGTACTCCATATCTTGTGAAAATCTCATCATACAAAAATTCTGCAACTTTATGGTCTCGGGCATGTTTCATAGCTTTTACTTCGACCCATTTGGTCAAATAATCAGTGCACACCAGGATGTAAGACTTCCCATTGGATGGAGGGTCTATTGGACCAATGAAGTCCATACCCCATTTGTCAAATGGAGTGACCAGTACTTGTGGATTTAATGACATTTCATCAGACTTAGTCGGTCGGCCCATTCTTTGACATTTGTCACATTTTCTTGTATAGCTGGTTGCATCCTTGTGAAGTGTAGGCCAATAATATTCAGTTGTTAAAATATTTTGGGCTATTCTTTTTGCTACAAAGTGTCCCCCACACGGTTCATTATGACAGACATGGAGAATGTCATATGTCTCATCTTCTCTCACACATATGCGCATTACTTGATCAGGTCTAGTGTAAAACAACATGTTATCAATCCAAGAGAAATTATTTTTTTTTTCAACCAGTAGTCTTCTTTCTTTGTAAGAAAAATGTGTTGGAAATTTGTTAGCTGCAAGGTAATTAGCTATGTCAGCATACCACAGACTTTGGACAACAATATGAAACAAATGCTCATCTAGAAATGCATCATCTATCAGAGTAGTATCTTGTTCTGTATGGTGGATTCTTGACAAATAATCAGCTACTACATTTGCCTTGCCAGGCTTGTCAACTATAGTAATGTCAAATTCCTACAAAAGAAGAAGCCATCTTGCTAACCTGCCTGTGATAACATGTTAGTTCATGAGATATTCTATTGCTGCATGGTCAGTATGAACAAAAATAGGATAGCCAGTTATGTAATGACAGAATTTGTTCAAGGAATATACAACTGCTAGTAATTCTTTCTCTGTCACTGTGTAGTTTAACTCTGGTCCATGGAGGCTTTTGCTAATGTAGTAAATTGCATTTTCTAAGTTACTAGACTTTTGTCCTAGGATAGCACCTATTGCGTAGTCTGAAGCATTTGTATGAATGTGAAATGGAAAATCTCAATCAGGACCCCTAAGTATGAGTGCAGTGGTTAACAATTTCTTACGCTGCAGGAAGCATTCATCACATTCTTTTGTTTAGTTAAATTCAGCCTCTTTAGTAAGCAACGTATACAGAGGACTAGCTATTTGACTAAAATTTTGGATAAACCTTCTATAGTAGCCAACATGTCCTAGGAAAGACCTAACATCTTTCTGCTTTATAGGAATAGGAAATGTTAGAATTACCTCTATTTTTGCAGGATCTACCTGGATTCCAGCTTCAGATATAAAATGTCCCAGTACTATACCTTCTTACATCATCATGAAACATTTGTCACTATTAAGAGACAAATTGTGTTCTTGACATCTGATTAGCACTCTTTCCAAATTCTTCAGGGCTTCCTCAAAGGTGACTCCAAATGTAGTAAAGTCGTCCATATATATCTCCATACAATCATGTGATATATCAACAAAAATGCTAATTACAATTCTCTAGAAAGTAGCTGGTGCATTGCATAGGCCAAAGGGTAATACATAATAGGTATATGTACCCCAGGGGCATGTGAATGTAGTATTCTCCTGATCTTTTGGAGCAATGCTGATCTGGTTTTAACCACTATATCCATCCAGAAAGGAGAAATATTTCTTACCAGCCAGAGTGTCCAGGACTTGATCAATAAAGGGTAAAGGAAAATGATCCTTCTTTGTGGAATTATTCAACTCTCTGTAATCCACACATATTCACCATTTCCCCCCTTTCTTAGGTACAATGACTAACGATGATACCCACTTGCTATCAGAGATTGGATAGATGAAACCAACATCTAGTAATTTTTGTAATTTACTTTTGACTATCTCTCTCAATGTTGGGTTTATCCTTCTTTGAGGTTGACATAGTGGTAAGATACCATAATTAATGTAGATCCTATGGGCACAGAGCTTGGGGTTCAGTCCTACCATGTCTCCATAATTCCAAGCAAAGGCTTTCTCATGCTTACACAAGAGTTTAGTTAACAGTTCCATTTGTTGAGGTGGCAACTTGTTGTTTACATGGAGATTATGACCAAGGGAAATTTCCACAGCAGTTGTTAGCTCTACCCTTGACATCTCAGGTACTGGGTTTGTATCTATTTCACATGGTAAAAATTGGCTAATTATTTCAGGGCTTGCTGAAAAGATACAATCTTCATAGGTACATAGCTGCAGAATAACACTTTCAGAAACATCTTTTTCTGCTATACACTCATTGGTAAGAATACTCTAAATTACATCATCTTCCTTTTGCATTTTCAGAAAAGGTTGTCTATGCATCATCGTAAGCTGAGCAACATAATTGACCTCTTCTTCCTCATCTCCTAGTTCTGGCCAAATGGAATTCTTCAAATCTGGCTGAGGTTGGGGAGGAGGATAGAGTGCTATTTTCTTTATTTCCTGGCCATTTGAAATTGTCATACTCCCTGATCTGGAATTAATTTTTGCATCAGTGGTGGCTAACCAAGGTCTCCCTAGGATGACTGGATAGCCAGCAAAGTTTACTTTTGGTGATAAGATGAGAAAATCAGTAGGGTATTCCCATGAGTCTAGGGTAACTACCAC
>MU227391.1:1054120-1076173 GCA_018584345.1 Thuja plicata | reverse complement strand
TCCCATGAGTCTAGGGTAACTACCACATCTTCTACAAGACCATCTGGAGTGACTGTTGAACTATCAGCAAGTTGTAATATTGTTGGTGTTGTTATTAAGCCTTCTATACTTAGTCTGTGCATTGTATATTTGGTCATCACATTAAGGGCTGCCCCCAAATCAACTAAAGCATTTTTAATAGATTGTTTATTAATTATCAAGTCAACTACTGGACTTCCAGGGTTTGAATACTTGGGTATAACTACCTTTCCCAACATAATATCCGCAAGTTGCCCTATGACATGAACTTTTTGAGGGTCTTTCTTCTTCCTCCCAGGATTTTTAAGGCATGCATCCTTAATTTCTTTCCCATAGATAGGAATGTCTTTGATAGCTTGAAACAAAGGTATTTGGATGTGCATATTTTTTAGCTGCTCAAGAATATCAAAAGGCATGTCCTCTTGGGATATAGGTTTTTCTATTGTGAACCTTTGTGGAAAAGGAGGTTCAACTGAGGTTTCATCATCAGTTTTGCTGGATTTTTGAGTTGATTGGGTGGTATTTTGCAATATAGCCTCTGGAAGAGGTGCTGATGCTACAGGAGTGTCTGCAACTTCTGTGATAATAGGATGTTTGGGTGCAGGCAGAGTAGTAATTGACCTCAGATGTATGTCAGATATCTCTAGAGTGTAAGTAGGATACTACTGTGTATTAATAGTATACATTGACTGCTGTTGTTGCTTGCTATCTGGATTTGGTTGTGGCTGAGCAGGCAATTATATTTTCTTTGGATTGGGGCTAGTGGCTGTAGGAGGTGGCATTATTGCAGCAGGTGGCACTGGTGGCGGTAATTTTGGAAAAGTAGGATTTTGGTTAGGCCACTGTGGAGGTCCCCTCCATTGATTAATTTTCTGCCAATTCCCTTGCGGTGGTTTCCATTGGTTTTGCTGGTTAGGCCACTAGTTATTCCAGGTTGGCTGAGAGTACTGAGGAATATTCTGATAACTTTGGTTTTTCCATTGACTATTGTAAGGATTTAAAAATTGCAATGGGTCCTAAGGCATACCTTGTCATGGTTCCCATGGGCGACGTTGAGAAACAAAGAACACTTTCTCGTTATCTCCTTCTATCTTCATGTACTCAGTAGGCAAATGTTGATTTTCCAAGTTCGCCACCAGCTTGCACTCGCAGTCTTTCTTTTGTTTCCGGTAATGAGGGCAATATTCAACCAACTGCAATTCAGTGTCTACATGTTTCTTCTTGGAAGTCATGGTGTCAAGATATGTGGCAACATCATTAATGATGTCTTGCTTGAAATCTACTAGCAAGTTAGATATCTCCAACTTAGAAATGCCTGAACTGCTCCCTTTAATTGTTGTAGACCGATATCCTCTGCTTTTTCTCCCAGTTGATCTAGAGTAGTTGAGACAGATTTTCTTGAGATCATCCCAAGAAGATTGGGATATGTCCCCACCAGCCATGAGGTCCAATGCTTCTAGACAGCTGTCGTTCACTCCTCTCAAGAAGACTAGTTTCTGTGAATCCTCTGCTAGAACATGTTGGGGATTCTTCTGCATGGTGTATAAAAAAATGTGAAACATAGTCAAAGTTTTGTCCTCCTTCTGCAACATCCTAAAAATTTCGTCTCCCCTTGGGTCACTCCCCTTGCAATATTCTTTGTATTTCTCTAGAAATAGGGTCTGTATCTCATCCCATGTGCCTGCTGCATTTTCTCTTAATCCCATGAACCATCGTAAGGCTGACTCTTTCAGTGTTGCTGGAAATAGCTTGAGTTTGTGGGCATCAGTGTTATAGTTAAAGCTATGACAGAGGATGTCAAACTTGAACAAAAAGGTGTCAGGCTCTTTGGTTATCAGCCCATAAAATTTTGGAAGTGCAGCTAAGGGTATATTCTTGAGGTTAGCATTGTTTATAAAGCTTGGCAGAGGAAATGGGAAAGTAGGGTGTGCCATTATTGGAGGTATCAGGGGTGGTACTTGCTGTTGGAAAGGAATTTTAGCCACAAGATTGTTATTAGCAGGTGCGTTTAGGTCAAAATTATCAAGAAAGTTGGCCAAGATTTCAGCAAAAGGCCGGAGGCCACTTATGTCAAAAGACCCTTCTCCAGTGGTAGATGCTGCAGGAAACTCGGGACTTGTGTCAACAAAAAGCAACTCAACTTCTTCAGCTTGCTCATTCAAATTTGTAGGTTCTCCTAGAAGAAATCTACCATATTCGTCTCTTCTTCTTTCCCTTCAATGCATGCAAATGAATTCTTCACACTGGTGAAGAAAATTTAGGACCACAAACCACTAAACTAACTAAAAAAATGAAAAAAAAATGACTCAGAAGGTTTCTTAGCTTAACACCATCCCCAGCAGCGGTGCCAAAAATGAACCGCCTCATAATAGGTGCTTAGTAATCATGCCCAAAGCCTCTCTTAGGAATAGTTTATTCAATCTAAGGATCACTTCTCCCACCATGAGGTGAATTTAGTTTGTCAACCCAGGGACGTATACTTGAAATGGTACAACACAGTATGTGCACTAAGTTCCTTAAGGAGTCATTCTACCTATGCTGCAAGAAAGTAAAATACATGAAAGGAATCTATACTAGGGCTGCAGGAAGGGAAACACACTTAGTCCTTACTAAAATGAATGATACAACTTGCAAACTCTACTTAAATATATTCTTTCAACCTAGATCATTCACTATAGCTATCCTTGCAGGTGCTGCAGGAACATTCACAAAGTACAATGCAGCAGGAAGAAACTGTAATCTTATATCTAGAATACTAGAAATGTAGAAAGTAAATCTATTCTACTTCTACTCTAATCCACCTACCAAGTGGGCCCCCTTGGTTGGCTTCTGCTAATCTATGAACACAGAATATGAACCAAGAGTTATTTCATTATCTTTCAAAACTGATTACATGAGAATAAGACATGAAACTAAGATTGAACTTGCTATGCAAGATACAATCAGAACATTGCATTACTTTCAAAAATCCAAACGTCCAAACAAACAGTCTCCTCCCTATAAATAGAGAATTAACTTCTTTATTCCAAAATAGAAAAAGAACTAACTAAAACCGCGCCAAAGAAAGAGAACAAGAAGCGCAACGGCCCACGATGTGCACAATGAAGTCTGGGTGATTAAGTCAACATGCTGGTAGTACGGAGGGAATATAGCAGAGCTACATTTATGCATCTCTGAAACAGTGGCTCCTGATTTGTGAAATCCGTGTCTTCTGAGGCCATGATGGTTTATCCGCTCGAAGCTGGTCTTTACGTCCTCCTTCAATGCTGTCAACCACTCCCAGCGACTCCTACTTCCTGGCAAGATTAGTTAATATTAAAAATATATTCATGCAAGCAGCTTATCAAATTAATCCAGATGTTAGAACACACATTCTGATTATTATATGAAATACTGCAACATATATATAATATTGGCGCAATATGACATATCTATTCCACCCATGGCTTAATGGTTCTTTCTGTACTTAACAAAAGTTGAACTGGCTAAAAGTTCACAATTTTTATGATAATACTTGAAAACAGAGTGCAAGGATTAATATAATAAAGAGAGTAAAACAAGCTCATCACCCACCATCATAATGTTCAAGAAATTCAAATTTTCCTTTATCTCCAGTCATTTGATGTGTACAACCACTATCAATAACCCAAATGTCATGCTTAATAACTTTAGAGATAAGTGTTGTTTCTACGTACCTTTCATCTTCATCGGAATCATCTTTCAAAGCTACAAACAATGTCTCAATATCTTCATCACTGTCAGAACCACTGTCATTATCTTTATCTTCAACAATGTAACAAGCCTTCTTGCCTTTATCTTTGTAATCTCAGTTATCTCTTCTGTCATACTATCGGTTGCTTCTGTAGTCTCATTCATCCTTTATGTCATTAGATCTATCATTTATATCATCATTCTTTATTTTAGAGCATCTTTGAGAAAAATGGTCAATCTCTTTACAGTTAAAACATATCAAACGTAGTTTACCTTTATATCTTCCTTTAACTTTGTGCAATCTTCTAACCATTAATGCTTAAAGTTCATCAAGTTCCTCGTCATCACTGTCATTGTCACTGTTATTTCTTACTATGTGTTTGCTACTATTTACCAATTTTCAAAGTAGACATAAATGCAGATTCCATAGATGGTACAATACTATTGTCAAAATTATTCAGCTCAAAAGAAATTAATCTTCCGACTAGACTATCAACAATAATATTATTTCCAGGTGCTGCTCTCATTTCATGTATTGCAGAGGCTCTTATAGAATAAATAGGCAATAGAGTTCTAAGAATCTTACTCACAATTGTGTCTTCATCAATAGTTCCACCTGCTCCTCAAATAGCATTCACAACTTCCTTAAGTCGGGTACTGTACTGTGTTATGTTGTCTCCTTCCTTCATTCTCATGTCATTTAATTTTCCTCGAAGACTTTCAACTTTGGGTCTCAGTACATTTACATCTCCTTCATAAACTATTGTAAGTTGGTCCCACATCTACTTGACAATTGTACATATCTTGTTGTCTTCAAATTCTGCATCAGTAAGTGAAGAAGCAATCTCCACCATGAAAAGGTTATGTTCATGTTTCTCTTTCATCTGATTAACAGTCAAATGTCCAGAAGGTAGAATAAATTCATTATCCAGATAATCTGCAATGTTGTCTCCAATTCATGATACTTATAGTCTCATTCTTCTTTTCCATGTTGAGAAGTTATCCTTTTTAAGCTTTGGTGCGTCTCTCTTATACATTTTGTGATCTTTAGCTTAAGTCCTTCAAAACTTTCTTCTAAGCATTGTATGGCGCTCTGATACTAATTGTTAGAATAACTAAGAGGGGGGTGAATCAGTTAGAATAAGTTATCTCCCAAATTATCCTATAGCCCCAAATTCCTCCAGATGTATATCAAACATATAATTCAACTCGGTGTTCAATGTATTATGTAATCTCAAACTTTAGTCAATAGTGTTTACCGAGTATCAGTAAATTAAGACTGTGATTACCGATCTAGGTCAATAAAGTAAAGTGTAAAGTAAAATAACAATGCACAACATTCATGCACATTGACACATATATTTTTAATGTGGAAACCCTGTGAAGGGAAAAACCACCTGAGACAGGTAACCCAAAATATTTTCACTCTTTTGAAGTGAGCTCGGTGAAGAGCCAACCCTGTTAAAGGTTACAATGCACACTGTTAAATGTGACCTGGTTAGAGGATTTAAAACTAACAGTTCTCTCTTGACCATGTATTCACTATGGGGTCAACAAGAAAACACTCAATAATCATTAGACTATCATAATAAAGACTTTCACTGTCCTACTCGGTTAAGAGATTTATCTGTAACAATGGTTAAACTGATACAGTAATAATCTGATTCAAATACAACTTTGTTTTGCATATTTTTAGATCTATGCTAAGTACATAATACCTCTGATTCAATTTGTTCACTTCAGTTCATCTCATACTTCATACTTGTTCTTCTTGGTAATGCTCTTTCCTTTTTTTGCTCGGTGATGTCTGTAGAAAAATGCTCAGTTATGTCTTTAACCAGTTTGATCTGTCATGCAAAAAATTTGCATGTGCGAATCAGGTGTAGCATGTATAATTCATAATGAATCTCTTGTCTCTTATATAGACATCATAGCTCATTTAATTTCCATCCTTCATATTTTTCCTCTTAATCTCCATCATTGACTTTCCCGCTCAAACCATCTTTGATAGTTGTTTTTAAAAACACATTTCAACCTTTTTCATCTGATTTTCATTGATTTTTCATAACCGTTTGATCAAAATAAAAAACTTTATCTTTTACCTCGAAATCATCAATCGTCAGCTCAACATTCTAGTCCGCCTCGGTTTGATTAAATTACTCGGTCAATACCTTTTTGTGTCGGCGATCCCTTGTTCGATTATTACTGTGCTAGGTATACACTGTGTTTTACTCAGTGTTTACTGTATCTCCGTGTATACATAACTCTTCATTTATCAACCACATAAACATTGGTTATTCCAAATATTCAATCCATAACAAATGTTTTCCACCATAATAATACTCAAATAAGTTGACATCAATGATAATAAATTAACTAATAATGTTTATCATCACATATGCAACTCAGTTGATTATCAACAAATGACTTCAAACATTCAATCAGTTGTAGTTTATCAATAGGATGGGTTTCTCTGCAATCTTATTTTTCAAAAAAATCAAATGATTCATTAGCCTCATTAGTCCACACAAAATGACATTCCTTCCTCCTTTAATATTATTGATGATAAGAGTACGTGTACCACTGAAGTTTCTTATGAATTTCCTATAGAAATTACATAAACCATGGAAACTCTTTACCTCAGATGCTGTCATAGGTGGTGGCCAATTTAGGATAGATTCAACCTTAGAAAGATCCATTTTGAGACTATTCTTTGATATCACAAATCCTACAAACACAAGAAGTTCTTGTAGGAACACACACTTTTCCAAATTGACTTTCAATTTTTCATCATGAAGTTTCTTCAAGACCATATCCGAATGCTTGAGATGTTCATCCTTATCCCTGCTAATAATTAGAATATCAACAAGGTACACCACAACAAACTTATTAAGAAAAGGCTTTAAGACTTCATTTATAAGCCTCATAAATTTACTTGGGGCATTTGATTGACCAAAAGGCATTACAAGCCATTCATAGAGAACCTCTATTGTCTTGAAGGTTGTCTTCCACTCATCTCCACCCCTTATCCTTATTTGATGGTAGCCACTCTTGATATCAACCTTGGAATAGAAGTTTGCACCCCCTAAGCAATCCATTAGATCCTTTATTCTAGGCATAGGAAACTTATATCTTATGGTTATCCTATTTATTTCCCTAGAATCCATACATAGTCTCCACGTACCCTCCTTCTTAGGTGCTAGGATTGTAGGGACTACACATGGACTCACACTCTTCGTAATGAACCCTTTGGACAATAACTCTTCAATTTGTCTTGCTATTTCCTTGTTATGTTTAGGGGTCATTTTATAGGCTGCCTTGTTTGGAAGGGTGGCCCCTGGTATGAGGTCTATGCAATGACTTACTTCCCTTTATGGTGGTAAAGTCTCTAGAGTAGTTCCTGCAATTAGACCACTGTACTTGTCCAACAATTCTTTGAATTATTTAGGACCTACATCTCTTCATGCAACTTTGACTTTAAGCTTGTTCAAGGGTGTCTTTTGAGCTCTCACAACAAGTGCAAAACAAGGTGTATCCTTTTCCTTTAAGACTTTCATGAAATCTTTCTCCCCTACACACAAGACACTACTTACAACATGTTTTTCTTTTCCATCCCCAAGAAGTGGATTCATGACATGCTCAATACCACCCTTGGTTATGGTATAGACATAAGAAACTTCAAAACCTAAGATAGAAAGACCTTGAAGTTAGTGCTTAAACTGAAGAGTTCCATATAATTATCCTCAAAGCAAAGATACCAGAGAATGAGAAGCAAAAATTGACAAGGTACCTAAATGGTCTCAAGTTTAGCATGGAAAAAGAAGAATGAATCGAGAAGGATGCATGGAATCCTCCCCCTCCTCCTCCTCCTCCTCCTCCTCCTCCTCTTCTTCTTCTTCTTCTTCTTCTTCTTCTTCTTTAGGGAATTTTATATTGGTTATCCTTGAGGAAATTTCTTCTTCACCCTTCTCTTACATCCTATCTCCCATGCTTCAAATTCCTTCCCAAAGAATAGTTCTAGTGCTCTGATACCCAGAGAGCACAGTAGGAAGACAAAGAGATATTTTGGAATTATGAGTGGATGATAAATTAATAGAAAGGAACTTGGTGGTTTAAAAAACAAGCAATATGGTATAAGGTATCAAAGACTCACTGGAAATCCTCAAGCATCCTAGTGACTTAGCGAGCAAAGAAAATGCAGATTGGCCTGTCCACTTGGAGCTGACATGGGCATGAAAGTTTACAAAATTTGAAAATGTGAGGTTTTTGGGATCTCTAAAACATTCCAATGACTTAGTGAGGGAGAGAAGGGCACGAGTAAATGATATAACTAGATGTTGAATTAGTGGATTATGAGATATAGATTATTACAATTGTAAGGTTTTGGGGAGCTTTTTGAAGTCCCAAAGACATGTTGATGGAAATGAGGTTAGATAGTTAGAGCACATTTGTCAAAGGTCATGTGGATGTCAAGACAAAAGGATTGCGTGCTCGTGCTATCATTGGAATTATTAAGGTGTAGTATATATCATTGATGATACAGAGTTGTAAAATATTGCATGAGGTATACACATCAGCAGAAGGTGTAAAGGAAAAATGAAGCTCAAGAACTCATTGAATTATGTTGATTACTTCAACAATTTTTTAATAGATAGATACATAAAATTTTAACGTCCATGAGGATAAACATAGCCTATGGGACAACTAGAAAATTTCAACCAACTTCAATAACTTGGTTCTTTTCTTGTGCAAGTTGATGATGAGCACACCTAAATTCTCTATGTACTCCTTGCTAAATAGGTTATGCCAAGAGCTATCAGATATAGTATCAAAAAAATTGTCCCTCCTATCCTTGTATGCATCACATTCTAAAATAAAGTGATGTTCTGTTTCCACTTTCCGAAAATTGCAAAACATGCAAACTCTCTCTTCCCAAGAATCCTTTGGCCTCTTCCAATGCCCGGTCTCACAGTGGAGTTGATGAGAGTTGGTTCTCATTTGAGCAATACAAATTTTAGCTCCAATAAATATTGGGCCCTATGTACGCTTTTTTGAGTTGATCACATGCGGGGTTGAACTCACTGATATAATATATTTTCTTCCTTCCAAACCCATTTCCCCAATTTTTATTGTAAAATTTATCCATAACGAAGACCTTTATTTATTTGTTATTTGTGGGGCACATATTGAATTGGATATTCCATCTACTCATCCAACTTGATGTTTTCTTGCATCCATGGTTTTTTTCATTTCCACAATACATCGATAAAGACAAAATTAGGCCATCTATCTCCTTCCATTTTTTTGATTCTTTTAGATAGCTGATGAGGAGAAACATAACACGTGCCTTGATAGGGGAAGCCCCCATTTCATTTAGCATGATATCATATGGGATGGTTCTTTTGATTCAAATTTTCTTGTGATCAAATGTTTTTGGATTCCCTTGATTTGCTTCCATTGTGCGATTGAAGTGTTGTTGGCCCATAATTCACACCCATAAAGAACAAGCGACAAAACAAGAACACCAAACAAGGTTTGAGTAGTTTTCCAATCCCAAACCTCCACTTCATGACACCTATTTTTAAGAGCATAAAACATCTTCCATCCACCTAATGTCCTTTTATTTCTCCAGCCTTCCCAGCTTATATTTTTGTCGAAGTTAATGCCGAGATATTTATACTCTGCAACTTCCTCAAGCACGCTGCCACAAAAAAATAAACTCATGTTGGTTTTGTTTTTCATTATTAGAAAAAATCAAGACTTTAGTCTTTTTGATATCGACCTGCATCGACATCGTTCTGCAAAAGCGCTCAAGAGAGAATAAATGTTCTTGCAAACCAAAGGCAGATTTGGCAATCAAAATGAGATCGTCTGCATAGATCAAGAGCAACCTTATTAAAAATTCCCCCAGTTGGATACCCTTACCATTTTTAAAAACATAAAGGATTCTTTGTGGATGAATAGTAATAGAATACACACTTGGAAATTGATAATTGGTATTAGACAGGTTTATTTTCATCAGTGAGAAATTTAAAGTCATTTAATGAGGTAAAGTAGCGTTGATCAAGGAAATTCAAATCTCACTGACAATCATCAGTTTTATCATATCAGTAGTAGTAATATAAAGTTTCTTAGCCAACTATTTTAAAACATAAAAGCTTGCATGAAAGATATTAATGGAAAACATGCAGGTTGATAAAAGCAAGAATTCAAGAAATTTTCTTTACTTTTAAAGCAAGAACATAATGGAAAGCAAAAGATGGTAAACTAGAGTTTGAAGGGTTAATTTAAAGGTTACAGATACTTCTAGTCTATGAATTTAAACCTTAACTCCATTCTCTCTCATTTTTCTAGTATTTTTTTGTGATTTAAAAAATGTGAAAATTTAAAGGAAGCAAACCCTAGAAAGGACATATTGGTGATTTTACTAGGGTTTCTTATAAACTTTAAATTATGTTGACATATTCTAAGGTCTCTGTGTCTAAGGGTCTAAAACTAAAATGGAAAAGGAAGGAGTGGAACCTCTTCTTGCTCAATTTCTCAAGTCCTCTCATAGAGTAAAATCCATGTTAAATGTACCAAAATTCCATGATGCATTGAAGAATCATAGAGAAAGCCACATGTTGATTAGGGGTCACAATATTCTAAAATAGTCCTAGAAGAAGTTAAAAAAGGAAGAGCTTGAGTGTAACCCTTGGAGATTAGGGTTGGCTAAACTGGTCACGTTTAATGTTTTTTGTGAATGTGGACTTAATTTGGGTACTTGCAAGAAACTATGACCCTAGGATTAGATGCATTGCGTCAATCATTGGGATTTTGTTACTCATCAATAGAGAAAATATTTGTCAAGTGTTTGACATGGAGGATTGTTTAAAATTTGACAAGAGGATTAATCTTGATAGTTTAAGATCTGAATACCAAAGTACAAAGGGGATGTATAAGAGGAAATGGTTACCACTGTATAGTCCAAGAACTGGTAGGGATTTGTAGAAGTTCATGGATAGAGAGTTGCCTCTATATAGTGTTGAATTGTTCATGTAACTTGTGATGGAGAGATGACTTAAGGGAGAGATTATATCCATATGAAATATCCATCAAAGTAAAGAACATCATGAGGGAGAGAATACATCCAAAGGGAGAGAAGTATTCAATGAAACATATTGTTGTCAAAGGAAAAAGTGATATCCATCAGAGAGAGGAACAGTCAAAGGGAGAGAAAAGATCATAATCGAAAGTTACTACATCTATCAAGTGAAGGGAATGAAGATTGAAGAAATTACTTTGCAAGAATCAAATCTAAGCTAGAAGAGCTTACCGAGAGCCATACATTTGGTTATAGAATAATAAGTTTGGTAGATTGATGAACTACAAACTGATATATTTCATATTGTATTAGTAGTAATGTAGTATATTTCCATCAATACCAAAGGGAGAGATTGATGAGCCATAACTGATTGAATGTTTGAAGATGTTAAGTTGATGATCACCAAGATGCAGAAATTTAATGCAAGACATTAAATCAGTTAATGTATTGTATTGTCATTGATGTCAACTTGATATAATCTGATTGGTTGTATACATAGTGTCAAAGAATTAAAAGAACCAAAGAGATAAAGGTTATGCTATCATTAATGCATAAAAGTTCAGTATTCACAAAGTGACAACAATCACTGACTGACAGTGCACCCCGATGAATAGAGAAACCCGAGAGAAAAGTCATAGTGATACCCGAGCAAGCATTACCGATGAGCAGAACCATAGTGATACCCAAGCGGAAATAAAAGTCACAATATTGCCCGATGGATAGATAACCCCGATGAACAGACAACCCCGATAGACAGAGATGCCCGAGGACAACTGAAGTTAAGACCGATCAAACAAAGAGTTAAACACCGATCAGAACTAAAGTTTAGAAACAATAAAAGACTTAGCTAGAGGGAGCTAAACAAGGATTTAACTGGTTGATTACATTGTTTTCATCGACAAAGTTAAAATCTAGATATAAGCTAGAGTTTTAAAGTAGTTTTATTCCAGTTGTCACAGAGAATTCTGTGGGATAAAACTGAAGTAAGCTTGAAAGCAAGAATGACAAGAATTGTGGATCACATCGAGAACAAGAAATTCAAGGACTTAGAAATGGTGAAATTATGTCTATAAAGAGACAAGATAATTCATTATGAATAAGGGGTGAATAGAGAAGAAGATGTTGAAGAGAATAATGGTGAAGAAAGACTTCATACAGTCTTGATCAATCAAGCTAAAGAATAGAGCTAATATTTCTGCGGACACCAAGCAATAGAGAAACAACATCACCGAGCATAAAAAAGTGGAGCAAAGGTATTAAAGAGAAACATTGATCATAAAGGTATTATGAGCTTACAATAGATCTGAAAATCTGCATGTCTAAGTTGTATTTATGAACATATCATATATTATTTCAGTTTAACCATTGGATCATAAAGTCTCTTAATCGAGCAAGACTTAACAATCCTTTATATATTGAGATACATCCCAAGGAGTATCAAAAGGTTTATCATGAAGATAGATAGTGAATGCCAGATATCAAGTGATAAACTCTTAGTGATAAATCCTCTAACAAGGTCGCACTTAACTGTGTGTTTGTAACCTTTAACAGGGTTGGCTCTTCACCGAGCTCACTTCAGAAGAGTAAAAATTTTGGGTTATCGGTCCCAAGTGGTTTTTCCCTTAATAGGGTTTCCATGTTAAAAATCTATGTGTCAAATGTGTTCAGGATTCATTTCTTTGATGTTTTACTTTACAGATTACTAAAATACGATGATCGGTAAACACTAAGTTATTTACTGTATTTCGGTAAATGCTAGACTGCTATTCGGTAAATCTTAAGTATAAGGATAAACAGTGAACTTTGAGAAGTGGTTATTTGATAAGATTATTTAAAGGCATACATCTTGTAGGACTGAAGATAACTAGAGGCTTATAATTGTGGTACTAATTTTTTTGGGTTGATATTGGATTAATGTTTGAGGCCACTGATTCACCCCCCCCCCCCTCTTAGTTATTCTAACAAAAACTTCATTTTCCCCTCCTNTTGAGGCCACTGATTCCCCCCCCCCCCCCTCTTAGTTATTCTAACAAAAACTTCATTTTCCCCTCCTTTTTGAAAGCATCATTTCCAATGTGTTATTTTTTGCGTCAACACTCTTCAGCAAACCAATATCTATTCATTTTTGTGCATTTATGTGCAACTTATTCACCTTTCTTGCAGTCTTATCCATACATTCTTGTGCTTCTCATAGTTTTGCAAGTTTTTGAATGATATATGAAGCCTTCAATGAGGCATCAATGCATTTGTGAATTCCCTTAGATTCCAAATAGTTTTTATTTACTTTGTAGACTATTTGCAAAAAAAAATTTCCAATTTTCTCTCTTGAACAAATGTTTATATTTCAAGCAATGTATTCATTAAGATGCCCATAATGTACTCTCAAAATTTAATTTAATTCAAACCACTGACACAATTGGTCATTCCTTTGCATTATTTGCCCCCAAATGTTTTGATTTATATACTGCATTGTATGTTTTTTAGTTTTGTTCAATCTATCCTGGGAAGATTTGATTATATTGTTTGCCTTATGCAGCTCTTGTGTCAGTCTTTCAATGCCTTTTCTTTCTTCCCACTATTTTTCCCTTTCCGTCTTATGGTCCAATTGGTTCTGTAAAAAATTTTTGACGCAGAATCGTTCTCCACCCTTTTGTATAATTATGCTCAAGGGGCTCTTTCCTTATCAAATGTTTTAATGCTTTCCACCAATCTTTGCTTCATTTCATTCAGTTTTGCCTCCATTTGTTCATTCTTTGTAATTGGAGATGCATAGGCAATTTTTGTTATCCTTTTATGTAATTCATTGTTCTTTTTATCTACTACTTTCCTCTTTTCTTTCTTATTTTCCAGGTCTACATGCAACTTTTCTATTTGTCTCTCCAATTTTTTTTTCTCTCTTTCCAGCTTGAGCGGCGGTGTGTAGATCACTTTGTTGGTCTTTTTTGACACATTAATTTTGTCCACTTTTTTTAACTTTGGAAAAATCCATTTAGATGGTGCTAATGTGAAATCAGAGGGATCTATCTAACTCTATGGTAGATTTTTATTTTTATTCTGGGGTATAACAACCATGTATTCTATAATTTCTTTGTTTGGTTCATATGTGGGAAATACCCTATTCGATGTTGGTTGTTCCTCTAAAGTTGCAGTAGTTGCAACCCTCTTCATTATTTTCTTATTTTATTTATTCATATTTTCTATCCATAAATTGATCAAGGAAAACATTGTAACAAAAATATGGGGTTTCTGACACAATTGAATGTTTGACTGGTGAAACAACACTTGCAGTGATGTAGGCGCCTCCACCTATGCCTTTGTTGAAACTAGTGCATTTTGAGGATTAGTAATACTCATTCCTAATCATGTCCCATTGTCACTTACAAGTGGATTTATTGGATTCTTTTGAGGGGTTTGTAATGAATTTGAAAATAATACCTCTGTAATAGAATTATAAAGTGATAAAGTTGGAGTTGTACTCGTCATTTTTGTCATAAACTTTTGCTTCTTCACATTGCCTTGATTACTGGGATCCTGTATAGTATCTTCTATTATTGGCCTCTTGTGAGAGATATCTTGTTGTTGCACTTATTTTCCACAAATAGTACTAATACACATACCATACCCACCAGTGGCAGTAGCACTTGATTCACTAGCATGTTGATGTTTTGGTTGTGATTGTTCACCATCACTATTACTAGTGCCGATACCATCTTCACTAGTGGTAGTACCACTTGATTCACCATCATGTTCTGGTTGTGATTGAATCTGAGTGTCTGGATAGCCTGGATTTAAAGCTCTAACAAAATGATGTACATGTGTCACACTAATAACTTTCCATGTTGATTCAACTCTAATGACTAGTTGTTAACTAGGTTTTCTTGGAGCTTCTACAAATAGTGGAATCCAAGGACCGTGTCCTTAAGGCCCCAAACCACCACATTCATAACCCATTTTTCCAGTATAGCTACTTCTTAAGTATATGTTTGTTTCATGGAATCACTTAGAACTATTGTTTTTGCAGACTCTACAGTAGCTGTCAGAGTGAGACCTGAGGGTATCTCCTCAACACCATAAGTATCACTATTAGAATATGCTTGAGTAGGATTTTATTTATTCCACAATTTTCTAAACTCAATATCCTCAGAGATATCTTCAAAATTTGTACTGGTCTTTGGTTCACCTAGATTCTTCCTCATAGTTCAAAAACAAGTGAACATCATATCTTTAGATATTTATATAGAGATTTTAGCATAGTTTTTTTAGAGATGGAACATCATATCTTTTGTAAAAATTGTTGGAGGTCTCCTGATTTGGATGTCCTACTCTGTTGTTCTATGTTGGTGCAATGCCATAATTTGTGCTAACATTTTTTTCTAGAGAAATACTTTTGTCAGCAGCAGTTTCCTCCATCACTTTTTTTACCTCATCCCAAGAATCTTTGTTTTTCAACATTTCTAGAAATCGTTTACTTTCATGTTGGATTCTACTTGCAGAGCTCGTATTCACCATAATCCTTTCTTGAATTAATTTGCATGGATCATATTGTCAGTATCTGTCAACATTAACACAAACTTTTTTCAAAAATTCATGTGCCACACTGAATGCTTTTCTCTCAAATATGAACCCTTCACATGAGAAAGGTAACAAAGGACATATGGTCTTCTTTTGCTGGTCATGAAAGAGTCCATTTGTACTTTGCATCTGTCATACATATTCCAATGCAAAAAACTCTCTTTGTCACATGTATTGGAAGTTTGTGGGGTTCTACTCCCGATCCATAAAACATTAACACATTATATTATTCCATGAGAAACCCGTTAACCAATTGTATTTGAGGTTTGATTTGAATGCAATCTGTACAATATAGGCAATCTATGCATTGGATTATTTTTAATTTCATGATACATTGGTGCCAAAATGAAGTCTACAAAATGGGTTTAGTTCCTTCTATTAGCATGTGTCCTTATCTTATGAGTCCATTCATATATTGGAGCCACTATTCTCTTCTCATCATTCATATAGACCTGAATCTCAAGCTTGTTGGTCTCAAACATTCCATGATATTTTTCTAGAAGAAGATGGCACAAGGAGGTTGTGAGCCTAAATGTCTTAGAGGAGCCTCTTTTAATCATTACAAATTGCTTGTGCATGGACTAAAGAACGTGCTCCAAAAAATTATATCTAACTAGTTGAGTAATATAATGGATACTAAATATCATTTCAAGAAGGCTTTTAGATGCTTCCCTATTATTTTCCAATCCAAGGATAAATGTTTGCAAGGCAATAGTATCCTGAACCCATGGCACAAAAATATCAACATTATAAGAAAGCTTATGATTCTGATCCAATTGGGCACCCTCCACTGGTTTACCTCTAAGAAATTTATTTTCTCATCTTCATTGATTCTCTCATAACCTTCTGCAATATGGACATTTAATTTTTCTACTCCAAACCCTAACTCTAAGTCCAACAAAATTTTAAGTTCTTCCTCGATGATGGATAGAATTTCCTTTTGGGTATTTTTATTAACAACTGTTCTTCTACTTTCATCATAATTTTGGGAACAAACCATGAAAATTTATGGGCAATGGAAAAATTGAGGTAACATCATGCATCCCAATCCAACATTCCATGATGTAATTTTATTTCTGTGTGCTCTTAACATTTTGTTAAAAATAGAATGTTGTGCCCTGCTAATTGCAGTTGTTGCCTTATTCTCTAATGAAAAAAAATCGTGGCTCACTTGCCATTGATAATAGGATCATATATATCATGGTATTCATCAGTGAAACCTAGGGTTTTAACTAGTTGGGTACAGTTTGTATTTTCTTTTGTTGTGCCTTTTAATTTCCCCATCGCTGGTAATGGTAAAAAATGGTGGTACACAAGCTTGAAAATGTAAACCCTCAACCCCTAATTCTATAATCTAAACCATGAGATTAAAAAAAAAAAAAATGCGGGATGTAGGTGTTATGTATTTTACCCAAAATTTGTATTTGAACTAATGAATAGACAAACTGGAGTGGATAGACTATGGTGTGTCCCTCAATCATGTTTCTAAATCTCCCTGGTTAATTGGTTAATCCAAAGACAACTCTCCCTTAATTTCAAAAGCCTCAAATCCTAAAGGGAAAAATTCATAGAATTCTATTATCCTGGATGTAGTCTCAAAGTTTTAATAATTTTATTTCTTCTCTCTGAAGAGTAACCTATCACACGTGTCACCTTTTCAAAAATAATATGAAGAGTTTTTTTATGATTCAAAACTTTAGCCTGAAATAGGGCTTATGTCATTGATATGATATCATCCAACGATGATTCGTGAAGGAATTAATAATAGTTAATTAAATCTGCAACTGCCAATGTTCCAGGACAAATTTGTGGTGTTGGCTATTTGTGCGAGGCATAGGTTGTTAGAACTTAGTGTTTGGCCTCGTGGGCATTACTCAAAGCGTTCATTCGTTCAATCTAACACATCTCATTGACACATGTCTCTTTTCCAGATGAAGTTTGTAGAAAAAATGTATCCTTCACATCTTCGGCCCAGTTTAGAGCTTACGTCATTGATCTGCGATCATCAAACAATCATTAAAATTGATTTAGATTATAGTGAATTAAGTATAGTTAATTAAGTATACTTAGCTAAATCAAAAATGTCCAATGACAAATTTGTGCCATGTGGCTATTAGTTGGATGATGGATTCCATAGGATGTTTTGCCTCGTAAACATTATGTAACTCAAACCTTTCATTTATTTAATATGACACGTCACACCGAGATGTGTCTCTTTTCTGGGTGAAGTTTGTAGAAATTTTTGTACTTCACAACTTCGGTCTGGAATAGAGCTTACATCGTTGATCTTCAATCATCCAACGGTCATTGAATTGATTTAGATTATAGTGAATTTAGTTTAGTTGATTAAGTATACTTAGTTAAATCACCAATGTCCAATGACAAATCTATGTCACGTGGGTATCATTTGGACGGTGGGTCCCATAGGTTGTTTTTCCTCATGGACGTTATATAACTGACACATTTCATTCATTCAATCTAACATGTCACACTGACACGTGTCTCTTTTTAGTAGAATTTTCTAGAATTTTTTATCCTTTAGAAATTTGGCACAAAAGAGAGCTTACATTGTTGATTTGAGATCATCCAACGGTCATTAAATTAATTTAGATTATTCACTATAATGAAATTTGAATTAACTTATTATTAAGTAATAAGTATAGTTAATTTAATATACTTAGTTAATCACAAATGTCCAGTGACAAATCTGTGCCACGTGGGTATCAGTTGGCAATGGACGGTGGGTCCCATGGGTTGTTGCATGTTTGGCCTTATGGACCTTACAAACTTACAATACTTAAAAATTATATAATTTCATTCAATCACTCTAACACGTCACCTAGACATGTCTCTTTTATGGAGGAAGTTTGTAAAAAAATTCATCTTTCAAAACTTTGACCCAAAATAAAGTTTACGTCATTGATCTGCGATCATCCAACAGTCAATAAATTGATTTTAGATCATGCCACACATGTATCAGTGGAAGGTGGGTCCCATAGGCTATCAATGATGTCTACCCAGTCGATAGAATTCACTTGATGTGACAAATAGTTTATATTTATTAATTAAATTAAAAATTATAGAATAGTTATTTGGTGTATTTTATTTTAATTAATAAATATAAACTATTTGTCACATCAAGTGAATTCCATTGGTTGGATAGCCAATTTATAGGTTGTTGAGGGTTTAGGGTTTAGAAAGTCTACAAAATTCTCAATTTTGGTAATCGGTACTACAATTGGTTGTCAAGTTGGCACCAATATTCTAAAAAGAAAATGTACTAAGTACTGACAACTATTAATGATAATAAAAAATAAAAAATTTCCTATTTTTTTTCATATGTAGTGTACTTTCTTTGGGGCATAAGGTGTTACAACCTCCACAAATTTCACAATAATTTGATTATCATATCGCTCAAGATCATATCGATCAAGGTAATTTAATTATTTATGATCACAAGGCAAGATCATATGATTCGTATTGCTCAAGGTAACTTCTAAGTTGCAAGTTAAGTGTCCACTATCAAATTGAATCGTTTGCCTATAAATTGGACATTGAGGTGGCTCTAGTCTCCACTTCAAAAATAAAAGAGTGTTGAAAATGTTGAGTATATTACTAGCGAGTTCTTAATTGGGAGAGATGGACACACCTATCATGCTCGATGAGACGAAACCATAGGGAGAATTTATGGGGGAATTAACTGACAAGAGGTTAAGGCGGTGTTGGGTTTGGAGTTTTTACTGGCCTGTCATAGGCACAGGGTTAGCTCGGACATTTTTTTTTTCCTACACATGCTCATATATATGGAGGTTTCCAGGGAATACGCAAAAAATGTCACCCATATGGTGTTTTGGCATGCATATCTAAAATACATTGATGATGTGCTTGATAACATGGATGGGGCACTCCTCATTCCCCTACCACAAAACTTCTACATTTGGCGGCCTGAGGTGCAAAAACACCTAATTATGCAAACATAAAAATTTGAGTTGCTACAAGGTTGGTGAGTTGACAGAAATGGTAGCATCAATTTTCTCCTATATTTGGCCAAAATAAAGGAGTGCAAAGTGGATGATTAGCATGGGGACTATCTAACCACTGAAGGGTTTCTTGATGAAGATGAATTTGATGAAGTTGATGCGGCCGAGATTGTTGGGGAGTTGGAGCTGGGGAACAAAGATGGGTGGATTTTTGAAGACCCGAGGGACGTGGTGGAAATCGCAAGAGGGGAAGCCCATGTCAACTATGAAGAGGATTGCCTAGTCATCCTTTGTGCCAAGAAATTCAGGTTGGCTAGAATGGAGGTGAAATGAGAGGTTGTGAATGCAGCAAGGCAGAGGCGCTAGTGGGCCCAAAATGGTTGAAGAATGAGGCACTCTTTGGTCTTTTTTTTTTTTTTTTGGTTAATGGTAGTCTAGTAGATGAGTTCCCTCACCCCTGTTTTGTATAACATACTGATAATCAAGATATTGGTTTGGACCTTGGTATAAACTATAGGTTAGGGTTTGTTTTATAACATAGGTTTTGGAAATAGTCCTTTATTTGGAAAGCATGCAAATATAAGGATCCTAGAATACATTAATGTACAATAATAGATTTTATGTATTCGTTGGTTATATTATCGAAAAATTCTTAAATACTCAGTGAAATGACTCATTTCATCCTTTTAATTTTGGTCTCTAAAATGAACCCAGATTAGAATTAATTAATGAAACTAATTTCTTGATTATGTCATCAGAAAGATCTTAACTACTTAGTGAAATTACTCTTTTCATCCTTTTAATTTTGGTCTCTAAAATTAACCTTGATTAGAATTAATTAATGAAACCAATTCACTGGTTATGTTATCTGAAAATTCTTAATTACTCAATAAAATTACTCTTTTCAGCCTTTTAATTTTAGTCTATAAAATGAACCTAGATTAGAATTAATTAATGAAACCATGGTGTGATATAAACAAAGTGAAGAAATAATATCAAAAAATAACATAACAATTTTTATCTTTCATAATGCAATGCATTCAGGAGCAACAAATGTAATTTTAATTTGTTATGTTAGATGTTCACAAAATCAGTATCACACATAATTTTATTGTGAACCCTTTGTCCATTTCATTCATAATTTAAAAATGCTCAGTGTGACAAAACATTTTTTTATAGAATTTGCAAAATTTTCATTAATATTTGACATTTCTATGAATATTTACACTAATGAGTAATTGTAAGACCTATAGAATAATTAATTCCCATAGAATTCTTATTACACTTCGAAGTGGGAATACCCCTAACTCTACCAAAAATTAACAAAAAAGTAGGACCACTTGTAAAAAAAAAAAAAACCTTCATTTAAAAAAATTACGGTGCTTTCCTTCCCTTCATTCTAAGTGGAATGTGTCAGACATAATAAGTTGTGCAAATCCCTACACCCATCTGTAGTTTCGTGTTTCATCAAGGAGAAACCATTTGCAGAAGAAACCCTTCCCAATCTCTTTCTATTTCCTGTGTCGCGCCAGTTCTTCATCATTCGTGTTCATTATAAATGGTTCTCGAGCCACATTTTGGCTTGGTTGCTAGAGCTTGGGTATATCCCTTGCCCATGGGATCCCCACCCCTATTTTTGCCAAGGTGGAAACTTGAATGTGATCTCCCAATAATTCTTCTTTAAAAACCTACCTTAGCAACATCAGTATCTCCACTGTGTCTCCTTTGAGGTCCAGAGGAGAGGCCAAAAACAAGGACGTAATGTTTGTATTCACTCGGTATCTGTCAACAAATACCATAAATTCACATCTCAACACTATCCTCATGACCTTGTTTGTAAATGTTCCAAACTGACCTTGTCTACAAATTGATTGCAAAGTATTGTCTGTGATAGTGCCCAAAAAGGCCATTTGCTTCTCCTTAGTTGTCAACTCGGATAGTCAGATTTTACAGTGTACACCTGACTATCAGCCTACCACAATATATCTACCAAAATTCAAAGAGAACTTAGAAATAAAGATGAAATTCAAAAAATGCCTAAACCAAACTTTCAACCAAGTACTACACTTTGTCTACTTAAGGAAAATTGAAGAAGAAAAAAGCCTAAATCATCTATAAATAGGGTTAAAATATTGTCTAATTTGTGTATCACTAGTCGATAATAACTCCCAATATTTTGATATCTCTTTGTAAATCTTTGCCATAATTTGAAGAGTGTGCAAAATTGGGAATAACATCATTTTGTTAGTACCAAATTCAATGCCATCCGTGGATGATCACACTTGAGAATGTCAGTGAGAAGACATTTATTTAATGTCCATTGCAAGTTGCAACATTATCAACCATCCTTGTAACCATTTGTAGGCGACGTTTATGGTTACTGCGCGGAGTTAAGTATATAGATTGGACATGTGTCTCCATTCTACATATTTCTTGTACAACTTCATGTCCTTCAGGATTTTGGCCGGAAGTACAATTTAAGCCATTGATCTTAGATCATCCAATGGTAAAAAATAATAACAATTTTTAAATTATAATTATGAAATGATGGTTGTTAGGTATGTGTGCTTGTGGCCACGATTATTAATACCACAATGCAGGAAAGTTGCCAATAAATCAAGGTTTTATTCTCTTGAGATTTTATGTGATGTTACCTTAATTATTAGGTTAATTTTCATTTGCCATTGG
>MU227391.1:992900-1010526 GCA_018584345.1 Thuja plicata | reverse complement strand
TAAATGGTAATCGCTTCCGCATGATTGTATGTTTCTTTATGTTAACTTTAAAAAAAAAAATTATTCAGCACACATAGTGACATGTTTAGGTTAATCTCTCTTGGGTTCCCTGGCTGGGCGTTACAGACCATAAGGATATATGGTATACATGGTGTAATTTTCAGCAAGGTAATAAGAGGATCTACTCCCGATTGGACCGATTCTACTACAACCAAGTTTCCTTTAAGTGCTCAAAGGATGAGGCTAGCAGGGCAGTCAGAGTCACCCCATTTACTCTCTCTGACCACCATCCCATCTCCTCTAGATTCCTCTCAGCCTGTCACTACCCCAAGAAGAAACCAGAGACCGGATCATTCTGTCTTAATACCTCCCTGCTTCAGGAGCCAAGCATCAATAATGCAATCCTGATGATCAAATGATTTAATAATAATGTGGCTGGCCACAACAGCATCAGGGACAAATGGGCCCAAAACATAGCTAGTTGGAGAGTATTATTTCAAACTGCAGGGGGTAAGAAAGCTAGGGATGGTAGGAAGGCAGAGGATGAACTGCAAGAACATCTCTCAAATGCTAAATTAGAACTGCAAAGGGATCCCTCCTTTGAGAGAGCCACCCTAAATATGGCCAAAACAAAAGAAAAACTCAGGAAGATTTAGAATGATAAGATCATAGGAGTTAAGATTAGATCTCGAAGCAACTGGATAGATCATGGAGACAAAGGCTCCAAATTCTTTTTCAATCTTCTCAAACAGAAAGAGGCAAGAGGTAAGATTGAGGAAATTTGGGAGGAGGGATCCAAGATTGAAGAACAATCACAGATCCTTCTTACCTTCAAGAACTACTTCCATAAGCTCTTTACCTCCCAAGGATATGGAGTTGGGATGACAACAGCCTTGAATAACATCAAAAAATTGATCCCAAATAAAATGAAGGAAGAGAATTCTCTCCTTCTCAGGCAACCTATTGAAGTTTCAGAAATCAAGGAGGCTATTACTCATATGGCAGTAGGAAAGGCCCCAGGGCCGGATGGATTGCCCATAGAATTCTACAAGAAAAACATAGACTGGATCAACCTGGATCTGTTGGAATTGTACAATGAAGCCTTTAAGGCCAACACTTTGGGCAAAGATATCAACCATGGGGTTATCAAACTTATCCCTAAAGAAGGTGATAAAGCACTTATAAAAAACTGGAGACCCGTCACCCTTCTAAACACCTCCTATAAAATTTTAGCCAAAGCCATGGCTACCAAGCTTAAGCAGATTCTCCCCAACATCATTGACTGCAGCCAAACTAGTTTTGTTAAGGGTAGATACATTCTGGATAATGTTGTCACCTGCTGGGAAGCTATGGAGTGGGCTAGGTAATCTAAGCAGCAAGTTTGTATGCTCCTGCTAGATTATGAAAAAGCCTATGACAGGATAGAGTGGGACTTCGTTTACATGATGATGGAAGCATTGGGATTCCCCAACTATTTCATAGCTATGGTCCAAACCTTAATGAAAGGGGCCCATACAAGAGTAGAGGTTAATGGTTTTAACTCGGAGTCCTTTGAACTGACAAGATCAATAAGACAGGGATGCCCTTTGGCCCCTGCACTATTTGTAATAGCAGCAGAAGCAATGGGACGTATTATTGCTGACCACACTATCATACCAAGGGTCAGAGGTGTTCTACTGCTAGAGAAGAAGGAGATCATCAATATCCAATTTGTTGATGACACAGCCCTACTACTAAAACTTGAATTAGAGAACTTAACCTACTTCATGGAAAAGATGAAAATGTTCTGCTTGGCCTCTGGGAGCAAAATTTCTATGGACAAATCCCTCTTCTTGGGATGGACAGAAGAACCTCCAGATTGGCTATCTAGATGGAACTACAGGTGGGAGGGTCCAGACTACCAGGTTAAATACCTGGGCATCCCCTTCTTTCTAAACCCCAACCTTAAAGACATGTGGGGGATGGTAAAAGGGAAAGTGGAAAAGAAACTAAACAAATGGGACAACCAATATCTCTCATTGGCAGGAAGGACTCAAGTTTGTCAGAAAGCGCTCTCATCCTACACCTTATACTTCTCTTCTGCCTGGCTTTTCAGCCAGTACCAATTCAACCATATCCAGAAAGTTATAAGAGACTACCTATGGTCTGATGGTAGAGGAAAAAGAGCTAGCCATGCAGTCAAATGGGAATGGTGCACTAAAAACAAGAAACAAGGAGGACTTGGCCTTAAGGACCTCAGAACTCAAGAAATCTCCTTGGCTACTAAGTGGATCACTAGAGCCCTGGTAGGAGAGGAGCCTTGGAAAGCCCTAATCAGAGGTAACATAGCTAGAGGACACCCCAAGAAAGGGAAAGGATGGAATCACCTTTCCATGAATGACATTATTGCAGGGGAGTTTGAAGTTAAGGTACATGGCTCAGTCGTGTTCAAATCTATATGGAATGCTTGGAACTTGGTCAGACAACACATTAATGACAATAATATTGTTCATAACCATGGTACAATATGTGGTAACTGATTCATATGGTGGAATCTCAAGAACAGAGACAAGCCATTGGCACTGTTGCAGGGATGCTTGGCCAAGAAATGGGATGAGAAAGGCATCTCCTGCCTTGTAGATATCTTACAGGATGATCAGTTAATGGAATGGGATATTCTAAAAAACAAGTACAACCTCCCCCAATCTTAGTTCAGAACATACTCAGTGGTTAAGGAGGCCTGTGGCAACCTCTTCCTCGATAAACAGATGCACGTGGATAGTGACTACCATACCCAATACAAATGGTCTGATGGAACCCTGATTACCAAATCCAATCCCAAGGCTATCTTGATCAGTTTAACAATGGTTGGAACCTCAACCTTGGGTCTGATAAATGGAGCAAAGTTTTTCTTAACCTGTGGACCTCCCTTGCTAAACCCAAAATCAAGTGTTTTCTTTGGCGCCTTATCTTACACAGGCTTCCCTTCCGACTGCCCAATGGAGACCTGAGTCCCTGTGCCTTTTGCCCTCACCCTGAATCTGTCAGTCATGTATTCTTCTCCTGCCCGTTTGCTAGTGATATCTGGAAACTCTTTGGCTTCCCTCAATGCTATGTTGTTTCAGTTCTTGGCATCATATCAGGGCATATTAATGGATTAAAGTAGCCTTTTAATAGTTTTTTTGCACTTATCTCTGGTTTAATTATGTGGCACATCTGAAAAAAGAGAAATGGTATTATTTTTGGTGGACATGACAGAAGCCTTACTGAGTCTCTCAAGAGACTCATATTCCATGACATTGTTGTGCAGGTTACAATGGTGATCAAGATCAAGAAAAAGAAGCTGCAAGACCTGTTCAAGAACGGGATGGTAAGACTTGGGGCTTGGGAGGTATCACGTGACTACACCTGGACTAAAGAAATAGAGGAGATGGCTCCATTTAAAACTGCACTACACAACTTCATGGCAGAGATACAAGGACTGAACAAGGATGACAGACCAGTCATCAATGTTGTCCCCATTAGAGCAGTTCCAGGCCCCGGGGCTCCAGTAGCAGTGCCCCTGGCACACCCATATGAACCACACCTTAGGAGGGATGAAGTGCTGAAATGGATGGAAGGACCACTTGGCTGGGTTACTTGGGTACCTTATAGAGAGGAAGACTTTGGACCACTTGGCTGGGTTACTTGGGTACCTTATAGAGAGGAAGACTTTGGACCACTTGGATGATAGTATTCTGATACATTGTTAATTAATTTTTGTATAACTCTCTTCCGTACACTGTGATAGTTTAGGAGTTTTTTCTATTCCAGATATAGCAATCATCAGGTGTGGCTGAAAGTATACATTGTCAGTATATTTTTTGGCTCTCATTTTGGTAGTTAGAGCGAGCTAGACACCTGGATGTTTCTGTTTTTATGATATCAATAAAATCATATATCTTTAATAGAAAAAAAAAATATAACTTTCTACCCAAACTTTTTATCTACCCAAAAGCCAATGATGTTTATAAGTTATATAAAATTAATGTTTATATATAATTTATAGATGCCCAATAAATATGAAACATTATGTTAATAATTATTAATTTTTAACTTATAATGTAAACATATACCTAAAATAATTATTAAATATAAAATATAAATATAAATTTATGTTATATAATTTAAATATTTTCTTAAATCATATCTTTTTAAATTTATGTTATTAAATTTTTTAAAATTATATAAATTTTTAAATGTTCTAGTATGATGTTTATAAGTTATATAAATATTAAATTATATATATATATATATATATATATTTTTTATTTTTTTTGTTTCTTTTATATATAAAATATTAAATATTAAATTATTGTACGTCTATTATATAATTAAAATTATGTGTATATATATACTTATATAAAATTCATCTAATATACATCTATGCGATATATTATTAAATTATATATTTATATTTTAAATTTAAGTATTATAATTTAACAAATTTATAAAATAATATAATAAGTAATAAAATTGATATATTAATATAATTATTTAAAGCAATCTACAAGGTACGGGGGTGCAAATTCTCTGCCCCATAGCCAGTGACCAAATTCAGAGGCCTAAAAAGAAGAAACGCCTATTTTGCAGGAAAAGATTCCAAATAACCCTGTAACCCCTTAAAAAAAATCTCATAAGACCTTATGTACCTGCCAATAGAACTGTAGCCCCTGCCAATAGAACTGTAGCACATTAGTTGGTTGAATGTGTGTAAAAATTTAAAACTTATAAGCCACGACCTACTGATGGAAACTCCTAAATTTTTGAAGAGTCACTACTAAAATATTTTAAGAAGCCCCTCCATGGAACTGCTCCCTAATCCGCCTTGGAAAGGAATTTTAGAAACATCCCCGACTTGAGTATATCTACGAGAAATGTAGCAGAGCTGAGCCCAGATTGATGCAGAAAATGAAAAACCATAGCAAAAATGGTATTGAAATCGCAAAGCCAGCACAAAATGGTAAAAACAAAAACAAAGAAATGAAGAACCATAGCAAAAATGGTAGAAATCGCAAACCCAGTGCAAGATGGAAAAAAATGTGCTATATCAATTCATGTCTCGCGGAACTGTCTCCCAGATGGGTTACAATTCCATCCATGATTTTAGTACATAAGGCAAATGCTCGAACTGTGCCACCATAAAAGGAAAAAGGGCTAAATACTTTGGGATGCTAACGGTTTTATTAAATGTTGAGGTTATCAGTATTTGCAAATTGCAAATGGTACTTGTCAAACTAATATTTCTGTATCTGTTATCTTTTGTAGACATTAGCAACTTTGATTTATCTTTTCTATAAATGCAGTTGAAAATTTTCTCGTGTTTATTTCAATTGAGTTTCTTGAGAGAAAAATTGCATTGCATATATATGTCTTTTAATCGCAGTCCTTGTATGGGACCAAAGAATTATGCATTCAAAGCTAAGTAGTCTACTTCCTGGGAATGCATCTGATCTACCATAAACACGAATACATATGGAGAAGAAGAGTTGCACTAAACAAATGCAGTAAGCTCGCCACAGTTGGAAAACTGGGATCCGATCTTTCCTCCATTCATGAACTAGCCTAGGCTAGATCTTTGACTTTTAGTATTTACTCGTAAGATTTCATAAAAGTTAACACTGTCCATAATAATATTTTTCTCTTATACAAAGTTACAAACAACGGTGACATACAGGATTTACTTTATATGCAGAAGAAAAAATAACTTTAGCTTTAAATGCAATTAGAAATGATATAAGCAATGTGAAATTTCTATCTAGCTTATACACTTGAAATGAATACAAACTACAATGACCTGATCATTGGGATGAAAGAAATTATAACTTTTAACCTCTAAGTTCTTTCCAGGACAAACAGTTCTTTTGCCCCGAGAAAAATTAGTACCAGAGCATGCTCCATATATCATGTACTGAAGATCTTCAGATTTTTGCTTCTGCTTCTTTGTTGTTTAAATACTGTGTTAAATGTTTGTTTCTATAGCCCTCCTTGAGCTTTCTCATTGCTGTCAATTGTATTTGTCTGGTTCTCTCCCTGCTAATACAGAAGAATTCTCCAATCTCTTGAAGAGTTCTCCTCCTGCCATCATTCAACCCATAGCGAAATTCCACTATTTTTCTCTCTTTTTCAGAAAGAGACTTCAGAAGAAAATTCTCAAAATCCTTTTTCACTAAGTCCTCCCAAAATGCGGCGTCGGGATTCAAAGTAGCTGGATCTGCAATAATATCCTGAGCATAATACGATTTGATTGATTATATGATATTGGTCATGGAGCAATAATTAAATACAAATATCATAATTAGAATGTTTGATTGGGTGCTTCTGGGATCACTATGAGATTTCATCACTTTCACATGGCAATCCTAGAAGCACACGATAAAAATGTAGATCCTGCAGAAGCCTATATTATTTCATTAATAGAGTTGTGAGAGTTGTGGCCTTTTAGAGTTGAAAGAAGAGGAGCAAGATTGCATACTGAAAGCTTTCTGCCCTGCTCTTTTCCAACGCATTTATCCAAGGATGTTGGAAATCTTGAAGATTTGAGAACAGCCATCATTTTTGGTACAGGTATTCCCACTACCTTGGCAACTTCTCCATTTGTAGGACGTCTTCCTCGCTCAGACAATAGCCTCCTTGTCTTTCTGATTCGAGAGCTCAACTCATAAATGTGCACCTGCAAACTTAAGAATTAATGATGAGATAAGCAATGTAATTTGTTCCTAAACATTCCTTCTAATGATAATTAAATTCATACAAAACTTTCAGGACAGACCAATATACTATTCTAGATGTTTGAGATTCTTTCCACGGGATTTCCTTTCAAAACATTTATCTGGATACAACATTCAATCCACCTCATTTTACCAATGTTTTAAGTCTAAACTTCTAGATCCCTCTTCAGGGACAAATTAGATTGTAGATTTGTCATTAAAGAGAATTCTGCAAGTTTGATCCAAAATGCCAGTAAAATAAATTGGAACACAGTTGTATTCAGGCATGTTTTGAAAATATGCCAGTCTAAGTGCCACACAAGCTCTATAGTTAGTCATCAATTGTTATTCAAATAAAATAATACAAAATAAATTGCAACATTTGATGATGATAATTCGTACAGGCAACCGGATTGTCCTCGACTTGTTTGTAAGTGTCTTCATAATGGCTTGTCTAATCCACCAATGAGCATAGGTAGAAAATTTAAAGCCCATTGACCAGTCAAACTTTTCAGCAGCTCGCTTGAGTCCATTGATTCCTTCCTGCACTCACATTTAGTTTCAATGGAGTAAACTGTTGAGCTGGAGGGTTATAGATGCTTCACATTAACCCATATGGAAAAATTAAACAGTATCACATTTTATTGCAAAGAAAAGCCTACTTAATTGACCTCAAGGCACTGAGAATCAAACACTGAATCCAACCTGAACGAGATCTTCCACGCTTACTCCTCGAATCTGATATCTTCTTGCAATAGATATGACCAAGCCTATGTTGCTTTTAACCATTTTCTGTTTAGAATATCTGGCCACTTGTAAACGCCTTTCAAAATCCTTCAGTTCAATACCAGCAGCTTTTGCCCATTCAGACGAGGTAGGCTCTCTTCCATTTTTCTCTTTACAGCTTTCCCTGATTTTATCTAACTTTATGAGGTCCTGTAAGCAAGCAACAAGAAACATCTCAGAGCTGCTTGTATGGTCAAGCAATGGAATCGATTTTTCCAGACTTCAACAACTAATATAAGATTAAGCATTATAACTAAGATTACAATAGGACAATTTCTAAAAGTGAATACCTGTACTCCTTGTGATACCACTACTTCCTCTTTAGCAGTTAATAGCCTTGAATGGGTTGCTTTTCGTATCAATCTATCTGACTCAGGAGCATAACCTGCAGATGAAACAGATCTTTTTCTTTTCCGAGCGGGCTTGTCTGGCACAATTCTGGCAGGAGCAATTTCAGCCTTATTAGATGCGCCTACCCTTCTAGTTCTTCTTTCCTTTTGCCGAATAGATTTCACAGTTATTTGAGAAGTCTTTTGCAAAGAACATTTAGAGGAGTTGGTCAAGTTTCCCTCTGAGAGATTGCAATCTCTTTTCAGTGGATAGGCTGAATGGGAGGAGCTTGAAAATTGATATTTGCAATCCTCTAGCAAATGCTCTGATTTGAAATTATCTAAGGACTTCATAATTCCCGATCTTTCCATTTCAGCGAGTCTAGCCCTTTCAAGTCTTAGCAGGTCAGCCTCAGAAGGGAAATCTTTCAAGTACCCTCTTCCTGGCAGTGTCTGACCTTCTGACAAAGCAACTACATCTCTGGCAGCCTCTACAGCTGCCTTCGCAAGAGCCACAGCTTCTGCTGCAGCAGCAGCTAATCCAGCCATCTCATTCTGTAATAATGTCTCTGTGGCCATGGTTGCTTCCATGGTAGACTGAGAGGTTGCAAAGAACATAACAACAATCAAAATTGCAGAATATTTAGGCTAAATCAAAATTGTTCAACAAAATGAGAAAAGATTCTTGACTAGAGGATACAAGCATTCCTAGCATTATTGGAACTTTTGCAATGAAATGAAATATTAGCAAGAGTGATGATGTCAACCTTAGTGTGGTGGTGATCGATAGGCTGTGTGCTGACTTCCACATTTTCGAAGGTTGTCAGATAGGTAGAATGAGCTCTCAGAGCAGGCATGTTAACTTTTCCAGCATAATCAGGAATAGCAGTTACTGTTAGAACTGTGGCTGTCTCACAGCAAAGAGCTTCTCTGATTCGCACTGGGTCATTGTCAAAAAAACTTCAATGTCAATCATCGTCTGTATCCAACAATGGCTGGACGATACTGTTAAAACATTTTAATTTAATATGATTAAAGAACAGACCATAAGAAACAAATAACATGTTTTTGTAAGGTTAAATTGCATTCCACTAATTAAACTGCAAGAAAGTTAAATCCCAGTGAAAGAAGCTTATTATTCCAGACAGCTGAAAAAAAAACTGTTGAAAAGGTGTAAAAGTTATAAAGTTTCTAGTATTAAACTCCAAGCAACTTAAATGCGGATAATGGAAATTTGAACCCCAAACCCTATCATAAGCAACAATAACAGCAATTGCACGCATGTGGTGGATGCTGATTTCTTAAAGGTGGAGCAGACCTGGAGAATAATTTAAGGAACCAGGTCTCAAATACGATAAGAAGATTTTTATTTTTTGAGGAAGCAACCATATATTAAAACCAATCGTTAAAGGATACAGCCAAAATGCTCAAAAAATATGGGTGGCATACAGTTAAAATAACGAAGCCAAAAGCAAAAAATCACATGGTCCAAAAAAACTGGAAATAGCCATGGAAAACAACAAGAACAAGGCCCTTAATGTGAAACGGCTATCATGTCATTAGTTCACTGGAAATTTAAAAAAAACCATTACAATCATACTGCAAGTGTAACTCTAGTAATTGAAATAGGAACAATATTCTCTCCCTCTAGAATCTCTTGTGGCTGATTCTGAACATTGGAGGAGGAGGATGGTCTTGCCTGTCAAGGTTATCCCACTTCCATCTAGGAAATCCTCGTCGTTTTCCGTGGGTTCCTAGACAATAAGAATAACATTCTCTTCTTCCCTTGGTTCCTCCTGTCGCTGATTTTGAATAGTCCTTGGCGAAGATATGGTAAGGACTTAGACTAGTTGTGTTGTGGGTCTCGAAAGAGGACCTGGCATGCCACAACAGCAAAGGCAGAAGCCTGGCCATAGTGCAAGCGGCATTACTGCAATGATCAAGGAGGTTTGAAGATTTTAGACCTATGGGACCACCTTTTAAGGTTGGACTTGAATCTACATGAACACTTTAGAAATTAACAATGATTCAAAATGAACAACAATGTTTGTGTTCATGACAAAATGAGCAAAAATAGTAAAATTTACGTCTTTGTAGATGCAAAAAAGAATTTCCACTTTGAAAGCATGCCACAGTTGGGAGAACTTCGCAAAATACTTAGCAAACTTGGGCATTACGTCAAATAAAGGGTCCGGGCCTTGAAGACCAGAAAGAATCATGGATCCATGTCCAAGCATTTCAAGCACGAACGCAAAATCAGAAAAGATTTGAGGGTTTTTAGTGCCCACAAAATGAACATCTTAGACTAGATAAACTAAGTTTATCAAATATGTGCCAAGAAGAAGCACCATGTGAAGTGAGCAACTTTGGGCACTTTCCATACAATTTGAATATGCTCAGGTGATTGAAGAGACCGACTGTTATTCAACTTTGAACCATGTAAAGATGAGTGACACCACTTGTATATTTTCTTACGAGTGCATTTATAGGAAGCAGTATAGTAAACACCACGTGAAGTGAGCAACTTTGGGCACTTTCCATACTACTTGAATAAGCTTAGGTGATTAAGGAGACTGACTGGTTTTCAACTTTCAACCATGTAAAGATGAGTGACACCACTTATATCCTTTCTTACGAGTACATTTATGGGAAGGAGTATCAACAAGCCATTTCCAATCCTTCCATTGAGGCTTTATGTAGTGGATAGAAACTTTTTGCCAATGCTAAGAAGGCACAACCTCAATCATTGTGGAAGGTTTCTTGGTGAGCATATCTTAAATTGAACTTTGCTTTGGCTTGAGGCCAAGAAAGCCAAGTGGAATTAACTTTGGAGTAGAGAAAGCCTACTTTCTCTTTTGAATAACTTTAAGGGAGGGTATCCATCAAGGGAATAACCACTAGCGACTTGTCTTGAAACAAGATTATGGGAGACTAATAAATAGAATGTTCGTTGATGGATGAACCATTGCAAAGTCCACTCCCAATTCCATTGTAGTCAAGGCTTAAGAGTTTCCCATACCTTCCAAATACTTTTTGCCACAAAAGTGCCATTAATTCTAATAGGAATTGGATATTTGCGAGGGAATGGAAACCAAGGCCATTCCAGGCTAGTTAGTTGTATGCAAACAAGAAACAATGCAATATCTCAACAATTTATTTTAATTTTTATTGCCATCACAAACTCAAACAATCCGGTCAGCACACAATGCAATACCTTGTATGTTGACATCAATAAGCCCTAGCTCACTTGATTCTCTTGGTAGACAACAACAGTCCCAACCAACATGATGGAAGCCTTTACTATAGTCTAAATTTGCCCATAGAGATTCTATGTTATTATAATTTGGAAGGAACCTAACAAGAAGAGTAATACACATGCATAAGATTTATAGAGAAAATTTGAAATTTTCCTACCAGCAAAAGTGCAATCCAACATACAAGCTTCTTCTCCATTCTATCAATCACTCATTGTTGCAACTTGGATTGAAATGCTTGAAACACATAGAATTCAAAAATAAAATATCCCATGGTCAATGGATATCTAGCCAAAGCAATGAAGCGAACTAAGAGGCTAGGAAAATGAATGCCTATAGTATTGTGTCTTATTCCATTAAATACTAGAGCCCAAAGCTAAATAGAAAGTGCCAAGCCACTTGAAAGTTAGTTTTCTAATGTCTTCATCTTCGAGGAGCATAAGGAAGGAATCATCTGCAAAGTGTCTAGTGACCAAATTTTTAGAAGACCCATCATTGCAAGATGGCATTAGCCAGAAGTTAACCAAACCTTGCAATAGCTAACACATAGAGCATGGGCACAAAATGCCAACCTTGCCTTGTAGCTTGAAGAGGCCTAATTGCTTAAATTGAACATTTTTAATGGTAAGGCAAGCCAAATTCTTTGTAAAAAGAATTTGAAGTGACTAGATGAAAGCTGCTCCAAAGACAAAAGCCCTAAGCATGGTAAGTATGAAATCTCATTCAATGCAATCATGGGCCTTTTCAAAGTCAATTTTGATGAAGAGCGGCAACTAATTTGATTTATGTGCCCATTCAATACCTTCCTACACTACAATGGCATTGTCAGAATAAACCCAATTTATTCAAGATGACCCACAAGCAAGAGGAGATGTCTAATTCACATGGATAAGCCCTTGGGAACAATTTTGTAGAGACATTTAAGAGAGTGATGGGTCTCTCATTGTACAATAGATTTGAATCCCTAGCGTTAGATATAAATTTGATATTTCCTTTGTTAATAATAGGATCTAGAATTCTTGAACAATAAGCCCAAATAAATCATTCCCAATACCATCTCAAATGGTTTTGCAAAATTCATACGTAAAACCATTGCAACCAGGAGTTTTATCATTAGCCATGCCAAATGCATGTAAGAGAAGCTCCTCCTAAGGCAAGAGTTTGTCAGAAGCTACACGTTGAACTATGGTAAGCCAACAAGAAATCACATCCAAGTAGGCCTTAAGTGTTGCTCCTAAAAAATTCTAGTGAAGAGCCTTGTGCTTGGAAGACTTTGGTATAGTGTTGAACAAAGGCATGCAAGATAGGAGGAAAAACAAAGAAGCATTCCATAACTGCTTTGATGTCTTTGACTTTTTTAGCTGTGGTTTTTGGCCACCAAGCTTGAAAATATTCTAAGACAACACAATTGCTATCTTTTAATCGATGAAGTCTAGCTTTGATCTAGGCTCCCAAGAAACATAGGAATCTATCACTTGCACTAGGTGGTGCAACTCAACAACTTGAATATGGAAGGATATGTGAAAAGACATTGCTTCAAGATAAAAGGCTAATTGGTTGAACTTTGAGGCCATGGCCACATAGGACTTGCGGTTTATCATTACCAATTGCCAATCAAACATTCTCAAGAAACGGGTGATATGGTTAATTGCACTAGACCATAGTTCAGTCCATCCAATATTCCCTTCATGTCACCAAGTTCCAAATGCATTGGATATGGGTGTACGTGTTGTTATGATTGAGCAATGACGTGTTCAAATTGAGTCTTTTCAACCTTTGGTGTTTGAAGGATCCATTGAATTTTATAGTGGATTGACAAGTGTTCAAAAGGAACTCAATCTAATAGGGGTCCATAGAAATTGAGTAATAGTGGGCAAAAGAGAAAGAACAGTTGTGCTAACATCATAGCATAATCAAGTCGCTTGATAATTCTTTTGAAACCACTATGCAAGTTAGACCAGGTGTACCACATGGAAAATGTGTTTTGGTGGCCAAAAGTGGAGTCATAAAGGTTCAAATTATTTCACATGTAGAACATGTCTTTCTTTTGCTAGTTATCCATCTCATGCGTAAGTGGTCTTATCAAATATCACTTTAACAATATTACTAGCCATTAAAGACACATTGAGCCAATGACAATTCATTTTCAAGCCACAAAAAAGCAACATACTTTTAGCCACATCATTTGAGGCATAGATATTGACAAAGCCAAAGGCTCTATTATCTATGTTTGAAAGGACCCACAAAGCTTTGTTAGACAAGTCACAACTACAAGTAACATAGTGGGAATGTCATTTGGCATCAACAAAAGTTACAACCCATCTTGACCTTGTTCATGATTAGCGTTGAAACAGATACTATCTACCCAAATGACATGGCACAAATTGAAAGTAGAAACCCAACAAACTTGATCTCTTGACGACAAAGAATGTCCAAGAGGTTAAATCTCTATTGAAAATCCCATACCATGAATTTGTAGTTTGGGTCCATCATTTTTTAATTTTCATATTTCACATTCCATGAGATGCAATTCATGAAGAAAGAGGGTCTAAGGGCATTTCCTTAGAGTTAACCCTTGCAAAGCAAAAATAAATATTATGCACAAATTGACATTGGTTTCCAAGAGATAAAAATCCAAAACTTCATTTGTTGTTTCAATTTTTTTTATGAACATACTACCCTTCCTCTATCTCTTGGGGGGGGGGGCTACATGAATGTATATATCACTCTGGTTTAGAAGTAATCTTGTCTGCAAGAGCTTCAATACCACAATCATCGGTGTTGGCGAAACTCATGAATTCAGACCTCACTGCAGGTCGTAGGTGCACGGGAAAGAGTCTTCGAAGGGCTGCCTTGTACCCTTGACCAACTTCAGGATCTCTATATGGAGCAACTCTAGTGGTACTCTCACTGAAGACGGATTGGCTATAGTACTTGGGGCTCAATGCAAAGGCAAGTAGAAGCAAAGGGGTAGTCATTTTGCTCCATCTCTCTACCGTGATTACCTATAGCTCCTTGAAGAACTTTTCATCAGGATCTTCCTCTTTCTTATTTATGATACTTCTAATATCCTCAATCATGGAGTCAATGCCATCATATACCTCACCCAAGCAAGGCCTATCCATGTCAGTGTATCGAGTCGTGCTCAATATAGGCTCGGTGAACTTCAAAAGGTACTCAACATGATCCCACCAAGAGTCATCCAGTATCAATGCCTTAATGGCAGTTGCCTTGGCACTATTAGATTGCCTCCATATGCTCCAATTAGCACTTGTTACCATTCTAGACAATGCCTCTTTAACCTTGACAAGGCGTCTCAAAACAATAGTGTTGGAGGCAAAGCAGGTCTCAACAACCTATTTTAAGATCAAATTCAAAACAATAATAAATTAAAATCAAGATAAAGATTTAAATTTAAAAACATAGAAAGTTTACTAAACTAAAGTGACTAGATTTCTAAAACATGTTTAAATTTTAGACAATTGAACTTACCTTCAAGAGCTCCAATTTCGAGAATTGTCCAAATATGGCTTGCATCATATGGTGGTTCGTGACAAACATTTGGATCTCTTGTGCCTCTTCATACATTTTTTTAATCCACTCAATCTTAGTGCCAATTTTTTGCAACATTAGGTTGAGTGAGTGCAGAGCACAAGGTGTCCAAAAAATGTGTTCGAAGCGCTCAACCAATAAGTCGGCAACCCTATAATTCTTGGCATTGTTGGTTATTACCTGAACAACATTTTTAGGGCCAACTTGCTCAATGGCTTTGATGAGAATATTTGCAGTGAAAGGACCGTCCTTCACCTCTCCTTCACAATCCACAGCTTTTAGAAACATTGCACCTCTTGTGGACACTGCAATAACATTGACCAAAGGGCGATTTCTCGCATCTTTCCATCCATCAGATACTATGGTCACACCTGTTTCAATCCATGAATCCTTGATGGGCTGCATGGAAGCCTCTACACTGATCACCTCTTTGTCCAATAAAGTAGTGTGCACCTTCTCATAACCCGGGCCCTTGAACCCCTTTGGAGCCTCATTAATTGATCTCATCATTTTTTGCCAATACGGTGAGCGAACAACATTAAACGCCAATCCACATGCATAGACGCATCTCGCTATGGCTTCCTCGACAATGTCTCTAGCTTCATTTTGACATGATGTTTCCAAGGGCCCCATTGTTCTCTTCTTTGCAATTGGTTCTTGAGGAGCACGCAAGAATGGATGGCCCTCTACGGGTGGTTCATTGGGAGTGGAAGTTGAAGACATAGATGTTGTTTTTGTTTTTCTCCTAGCATCTTGCAAAGGATGAGAACTTGCCTTCCCAGCTGCTTCGTCTACTTGTTTTTGCTCTTGAATATATTTGTTCACAATGTGGTTTGGAAGAAAGGTTTTAGGTAGTACCCCATTAACTCTTGGTTTCCCTGTACAAAATTTAATGCCCTGTTGAGCAATAAAGCACAAATATGCTTTCACTCTACTGTAAGAGCTACTAAATTCCTCTTTGCAGTGGCTGCAAATCCACACATAACCTCCTCCACCTGGCATTGGTTTAACCATCTCCACATATTTCCATAGTGGAGAGCGTCTGTCAATTTTGAAGCCGGAATTTTCAGTGCTAGAAGCACTTGCAGCCATTCTTTGAGTCTGAATCTACAAACAACACATAGCAAAAAAAACTCATTCAGACCTTGTAAGAGAAATTGTAAAAAAAAACTCTGATTCAGCAGACAATCACGTAGTGATAATCATCAGAAGCATTGTAACACTTGTTTAATTTAAAAACAAAGTTAAAAAACTAGTAAAAACAAACAAAATTGAAATATTAAATAAGCAAAATGAAAACAAAATGAGAAAATGCATAAGTATAACCTACCTCTGCAAAAATTGGAGGTTGTGTCTGCAACTCCCGCTGCTGGAAGATGTGTCTGGAACTCTCGCTGCTCGAAGTGGAAGATGTATGTGTTGTGAAGTGGAAGATGAACTATCACTGCTGGAAGTGGAAGATGAACTTGTGCTCACTGTGTAGTGGTTGTTGGGACAGTATGTCGTGGTTGCTAGAAGACAGTATGTCGTGGCTGCTGGAAGAGTCAAGACCAAACCAAATGCATGAACATTGAAATCCAATATGTGTTGTTTATAAGTCTAAATCTGTGCATACAAAAAAAACGTTACGCTTTAGGGTGTAAGGCAAAACAAATGAATTAAAGAACAATAAAAACAAAGCGTTAAAAGTCAAATGAAGTTGAAATTCCTGCAAATTTGACCTAAATTCATTAAAACGTGTTGAAATTCGTTCCGGGTTCGGTTTTTATTTTTGAAATTCATTCCAGACGCCTCGTCCAGGGTCTGTTTTAACGAATTTTGGACAAATTACACAGTCAAAAACCGAATTTGATACGAATTTGGTATGAATCGAATTCCGAATTTCGAGTTGCCAGGACGAATATGGTAACTTAGAATAAAATGGACTTTTTAGGGTTGGGAGGCAAATATAAACATAAGATGGACAAGTCAAAACAATTAAAAATGATTTTTTTACCTTTATTTACTTGCAGTTATGGCAGAGTCCCAAGCTCAAGACTTGGCGACTCTGCCCCAGACTCAATTAGACTCAGTTGAGTTCGAGTCTCAAGCTCTACAGACTTGGCCGAGCCGACATGATCTTGGACTCGCCAAGTCTAGGCAAGACTCTATGAGTCTTGTAACTATGCTTATTTGTATATCAGGAGTTCCTTTAAGCCTTGAAGAGGTCTACCTCTATGCACTCAATGTTGCAATCAAGCTGAATAAATCTTATCAAAGTCAACTCAGAACACTTTCCTTAGGGAGGAGCCAATACAATTGAGGAATGGGCAACAAGGCAAAGGGAACCTAGCAAACTTGAACCATATAGGAACCTTGGACACAATAAAATCCCTTGTCCAAAGAGAAAAAACTAACAATGAACTACAAACATAGTAGGAATCATGATGGAGGATAGTGCGTGGTTAACTTCCACAAAGCAAAAGAGGAAAAAAAAAAACCTTTGGTTAAGTTCTGGATAGCGTCTGCTTAACCCCATTTGGAGTCATCATAGTGTTAACCCAATTGCACACAATGCTTTCAAATGGTAGAGGGTCTACAAAGTAGCCAAAGGGAGTAAAGTAATTGAGCCATTTGCAAGCATTATCAAATTTAGAACCTGTTGTGAAGTCCTTCACACATCGCCCCAATTCTTGGGGACCCCCTAATTTCGAAGAATGGAGCTTGGAGAGCATCTATGACAAATGGTTGAAATCTGGTTTTTGTGAAATTTGGAGTTTGATGAGGATAGTGGTGTTGCTGGGCTGAGACAGTCATGGCTGTCCAGCCCTCTCTCTCTGCTCTTTATCAAATGGGAGACTTGATCTTTCTCCGGAAAATGAATGACATAATGGACTTGAAGGTAAGAAAGGAGATTCTTTGTTTTGAATGAAGTAAAACTTAAAGTCACAACATGGACAGCATGTCCAAGGTGCTGGCGGATTCCGCCAGTCCCTTG
>MU227391.1:966357-978909 GCA_018584345.1 Thuja plicata | reverse complement strand
TCTCTCTCTCTCTCTCTCTCTCTCTCTCTCTCTCTCTCTCTCTCTCTCTCTCTCTCTCTCTCTCTCTCTCTCTCTCTCTCTCTCACACACACACACACACACAATTATGTACATATGTACTACAGTTATGTATAAATTTTATTCATGTATAGTTAGATGTTAAAATATTATCCTAGGAGGACCTCCTTAGTACATCTTAGGACCCTCTAAGACACTTAGAGAGCCCCTTAGTACACCTTAGGACCCTTTAGGACCCCTATTGTGACATAAAACTCTTTAAGAACCCAAGTAGGACCCTTTAAAACACCTAGGATGACCTATTAAAACTCTTTAAGAATACCTAGGACCCTTAAGACCTAATAAGACCACTTAAGACCTAATAGGACTAATATTACCTATTAAGGCCAATTAGTACATCCTAGGACCCTTTAGGACTATGAGTACACCCTAGGACTCCTGTTGTGACATAAATCTCTTTAAGAACCCAAGTAGAACCCTTTAAGACACCTAGGATGACCTATTAGAACTCTTTAAGAACCCTTAGGACCCTTAAGACCTAATAAGAGCACTCACTTGAGCTAATAGGACCTATTAATACCAATTGGTACATCCAAGGACCCTTTAGGACTACTAGTACACCCTAGGTCCCTTTAGGACCCCTATTATGACATAAAACTCTTTAAGAACCCTTAGGATCCTTAAGACCTGGGATAGGACCACTTAAAACCTAACAAGACCCCTTAAGACCTAATAAAACTGGACATAAGACCTAATAGGACTAATACGACCTATTAAGACCAATTAGTACATCCTAGGACCCTTAATACCTAGTATTCTACCACTTACTTGACCTAATAGGACCCATTAATACCAATTAGTACATCCAAGGATCCTTTAGGACTATTAGTACACCCTAGGTCCCTTTAGAACCCCTATTGTGACATAAAAAACTTTAAGAAACCTTAGGACCCTTAAAACCTAGAATAGGACCATTTAAGACCTAATAGGACCCCTTATGACCTAATTAGAGTAATAGGACCTATCAATCCCAATTAGTACATGTTCAAGAACCCTTTAGGACAATTAGTACATCCTAGGACCCTTAGTACACCTTAGGACCCTTTAGGACCCCGATTGTGACATAAAACTCTTTAAGAACCCAATTAGGACCTTTTAAAACACCTAGGATGACCTATTAGAAATCTTTAAGAATTCCTAGGACCCTTAAGACCTAATAAGACTGGACTTAAGACCTAATAGGACCAATATGGCCTATTAAGATCAATTAGTACACCCTAGGTCCCTTTAGGACCCCTATTATGACTTAAAACTCTTTAAGAACCCAAGTAGGACCTTTAAAACACCTAGGATGACCTATTACATCTCTTTAAGAATCCCTAAGACCCTTAAGACCTAATAAGACTGGACTTAAGACCTAATAGGACTAATATGACCTATTAAGACCAATTAGTACATCCTAGGACCCTTAAGACCTAATAAGACCACTTACTTGACCTAATAGGACCTATTAATACCAATTAGTACATCCAAGTACCCTTTAGGACTATTAGTACACCCCAGGTCCCTTTAGGACCCCTATTGTGACATAAAACTCTTTCAAAACCCTTAGGACCCTTAATACCTAGAATAGGACCACTTAAGACCTTTAATAGGACCCCTTAAGACCTAATTAGAGTAATAGGACCTATTAATACCAATTAGGACCTCGTATTGTAAATTTAAGTATAATTTTATATATTCTGATATTTGTTTCCATTTTACACGCAGTTATAACATGTAATCAAGTACTTAATTGTTAAAACTTCGCTTTCACATGTTACATCTAGATGACCACTCAGGATGTACCATCTCAGGATGCACCTCGCACTCCTAATCCTGCAAATATTTTTGAGACTGCTCAGGCAGAGATGGATCGACTTGGAGATTCCATCTGTATATCTGAGCATGGCATATATAGAGATATTTGAATCACTGTATTGAGGAGTTTGGAGGATATGATTGCCAAATTGAGATACCACTCTTCCTTCACACCACAGGTTATTGATAGTATTTTTTGAGAGTTGAGAGTCGAGGTCTCGGGTGATGTTTCCTTGGAGACAGTCCAGAGTCATGTCCCCAAGGAAATCATCAAATGAGAGGTTTTCCCATTTTATGAGGCGAAGCCCAAGGTGAGGGTGTATCAAGTTATACGGTGTGAGATTTCTTAAATTACATGCATGATATACCCCCGTTTCTTGTAGCACATGGTCATTAACCTAATAATGTCCAGATTCCATTATATTTTTCCCATCAGTTGTGCGCTGAGTTTTGTTTGGGACTCAGACTCAACTATTTAGATCTTCCCAGATATTATGGTCAAGGGCGCAGTAGAGTTGCAGACCGTGATCAGTATTGTAGGGTTGATCAAGTAGTACGTTCTCTTAGATAGTTGGTCGGGTAGAGGACTCTAGTAGTGGCACCGATGATGGTTGCTACTACAGATATAGTGGTCATTGCTTCCCAGAGGGGAGTAGTGGATAGGATAGGGGAGATTGCTTCTATAGCCACCTCCATCACTTTGGATTTAGTGGGCAGATATATTTTGACTAGATCGGGTCAAGCCAAATCATCTTCTGAGGCTTCATCTAGTACTGTTGTAGGGGTCAGTGATGAGGCATATAGAGTTGCAGGTCTTCCTCCACCTAGAGAGATACGAGTGCTTTCGAGACATCATAGTTATTTGGATGTGGTGCTTTAATTTTTGGAGGATCTCCTGTAGTCATATTCTTATATTGCAAACATGCAGAGGATCCCAGTACAGTTAGTCAGAGATGTCATCAAACTTGCACGGGGTCCTGTAGTTCTACCAACACAGGACACACCATCTAGTCATGCACAACATAGTTCACAGTACTTTGTAGAGCGCTCTGCACCCACAGATCAATCTACAGCTGCAGAGTCGGGTATATAGGTTGGAGATGTACACATTACAGCTGAGGGCCTAGATAATTTGATGAGGAGTTGTGCAGGTTGAGTCAGGCGGACATTGGCACTAATGTTGGATCATTTATGGATTTGTTATTGCATCCTGGTGATTCAGGATCTACAACACTCCCCTCCCAGCTACACACACCCCTACACTCTTCATTACTAGAGACGTTCAGGACTGGAGGTGGTGTAGGTGATGCAGTTTATGTTGATGATATGATGGTGCAGCACGCTGATGATCCTCCTGCTCCTGAGACCCAGGTATATAAAGTTTTATTTTCTCCTTTCGAGGAGTTTTACTGTATAATTAACTATAGATGTGTGTATTTATGTTTGTGCAATGTATAATATTTTGTAGGCACAGTTAGCATATCACATTACCTCTAGTGTGGCTCGAAGCATCTTTGTATGAGAGATTTAATAGACGTGACACCTACTAGTGGTCAGGTAAGTTTTAAATATATGTAAGTTTAAGCATGAATGTGTACACTTGTAACATGTATTTATATATTTCAAGTACTTTACATAATATATATGCTACACATGTATATAACCAACTGTTGTACTAAATTTGCAGGGGTCAGTTGTTGCTTCACAGCTAGAGGATTCTCGTGACACTCGAGCAGAGCACATTACCTCTAGTGGGGGCTCGGAGCATCTTCATAGGAGAGATTCAACAGATGTGACACCTACTAGTGGTTAGGTAAGTTTTAAATATATGTAAGTTTAAACATGCATTTATATATTTCAAGTATTTTACATTATTATTATATACATGCATTTATATTTGCAAGGGTCAGTTGCTGCTTCACAGCCAGAGGATGCTCATGGAATTCGGTCAGAGGGTCGCTCCATTTTCATGCGCCTGGATGACTCCCTAGTTCAGGACATGTTACATAGATCTTTGATTTGAGACTCATTATATATGTCATTATTATATGTTTGATATTTTTCAATTTATTATTCGAGACATCTATTTATATGCTATCCAGACCTCTAGACATAGATGATTTGTGATTTGACATTATATAGATTTATGATGGGGTTCATGATGATTTACACGTGTGTGTTTATGTTTATGTGTTTAATATTTGGTTTGATTAGATGATATGATTTGATTAGATGGTTTCATTTGATTAGATGATTCGATTTTATAACGTGGTATTAAGGGGATGGTTATACAGATATGATTTGATTCTAGTTAAATTAATCAAGTAATATATATTTCAATTACATAAAAGCATACATAAGTAATCTAACAAATGTCTTAAGGGGATCTAATTAATATCATAAAAAATAACAAGTTAATAATGTTGTAACTAATGGACAATAAGTATTCTAACTCATTCTAGAACTAACACATGTCATAAGTAATCTAACTAATTTCATCTAGTGTTAGTGTTCAAACTAATGTCTTAAGGGGATCTTTAACTAATAAGCAATCTATAAAAATCATTGAACAATCAAAGCAGACATATAAAACCATACATGTATACAAGCATAAATATAAAAGCATACATAAAATTATATATATTAAAACCATTGAACCATCAAATAGGTCCATCATATATCAACAAATTATACTCCATCATATATTTAAATATATCAACAAAGTATAGTCAATAAATAATCCAGAGATATCAAGTAGGTCCTAACACATGAAATAGGTATACATATTACACTTTTTAGACCAACTCAAGTGGTTCAGACCTTTCATGGAGAACATGTAATATTCTCTTGTGATCCTCACTATCTAGTCTCCACTTACGACGTCCACGTTGAGATTTAACTATATGGAGACAAAGGGAGATGGCAACTACTAGGTGACTATATTAAAACACCATATTATATGGTTGGTAATCAACAAAGTGAATACCATGTTGAATTACTTTGATTTTCTTGAAATGTGTTCCCTCTAAAACAACTGAACCTGTAGGTCACATATTTTAACAATATAAATTTAAACAAAATAAATTTGAAATTCGTTAAAAGGTTGAAATTTTAAATTTACAAAATGAGTTCAATATGTTGATGTAAAGCATACAAATCTATGGGGAACAACATTCCATCACTTTCTTCATATTCAAATAACTTTATCCTCTCTACACTACAACGCAATAAATAATAACCAACTCCTTCTACATTTCTACGCTCAGCAATCATTGCAAAGACATCTCCTGCACAATAAATTTATATATACATGTGAGATCTTAAAATTTACTTAGTTAAATCTATAGATCTATCTATCTATACATGCAGCTCAATGGACCATATAATGTGAAATATATACTTACCAATTTTGACCAATCCTGATATATGATCGTAATGAGTAGAAATCAAAGGAACATCATCAAAGTTTTCATCTTTATCTCTCTCAAATGTATCAGTAACAACTAGTGGCACTAGATTCCATGCACCTACATATCCATGGTCCTGATTGATGCATTCCTCATAATTGTGAGCAATGCAGTGACAACAAAAGCATGGGTAGTCCCTAGTGTTCAACGTCCAATTGCGAAAATTCGTACTCATAACTGAATGTAAAGATCGTGTCTTTTCTATCCTCTTGCAACCATGTATAATTTTTCTATCCACACCTGATCAAATGCGAGACATAAAATTAAGCCCAAATCCAAATGTTTAACTTGAAGCTCTTAAATTAACAAACACACAAAAGGAGGATGTTTGATAACATACAACATTTTAAACATCCTAAAAAAGTATGTGTTATTTTATACAAACTATTTGATAAATATGATTCCTCTAATTAATTTTATAATTTATACCAAGCTACACCAATCGTTGACACCAAAATTGAGACAAAACTATTCAATCATAGTTAATATGGCATAAATGCCATCAAATTTAGGGAAAATAAGACATCAAATTAAGCCCAAATCCAAATATTTAACTTGAAGCACTTAAATTAACAAACACACAAAAGGAGAATGTTTGCTAACATAAAATATTTTAAACATCCTAGAAAAGTATGTATTATTTTATACAAGTTATTTGATAAATATGATTCATGTAATCAATTCTATTATTTTATAGCAAGCTAAACCATTTTTTAGCACCAAAATTGAGACAAAACTAGTCAATCATAGTTAATATGGCATAGATGCCATCATAATTTAGAAGCAACAAAATGCAAAACACAAGTGAAGATAATTTTTTACCTTTGATTGAGTGTTTGCTAACGTAGGTGATACTTTATATAATAAAGACACGTGAACATAAGATCGATACAATAACACATAGGCAATGACCAATTAATCCTTGTAAACAACAAATAGGTGTTAGTAAAATATCTCCAAAAATGACAAAACCTGCAAAACCAATGATTAAAAATCTAAAAAATGGCAAGGCAACATGTAAGCTAGTTGCTAAAAACCCAAAATCAAAAGATAAAAATACAAAAATGATAATAACTAGTTAAATAAAGCTTCATAGCATAAACGAGATATACAAACCATAAGAGAATAAAATATGCAAGCACCAAAACAATGCAAGCTCGAGAAACTTGAGGTTTTTACCTATAAAATGAAGGTTAGTGGGAATATAAACCCAAAATTAAGTACTTACGCTTGTTGACAAAAAAATTATTATTGATTTCTAAGAAAAAGACTATAAAAGATGAAAAACAAAGGGTTTAGACCTAGATAAAGAGTGTCGATCTATCAGGTGAAATTGTTATAAGAAAATATACTTGACGTACTACAAATAGGGTGAATTGTGACCAAAATGCGATGAAAAAGCTATAACTAAAACAATCCAATATCCAAGAAATATTTTAGCAACAAGTGTAAATGAACCTCAAGTGTTGTAAACTTTACAAGATAAACCAAAATTTATAGCAAAATGTTAGTTAAAGGGAAATGAAAGATGTATTGTTAGACCAAAATACTCACAATCTACATAGTGGAGGCATCACTTAAAGTGTAGGAAATGTAATACACGTGTAACTTGTGTAGGGAAAAGGTGATGACTACAATCAATAAGACAAAAACTCTATAAAAGGACTAAAACTGTATTAGACTTGGGACATAAGGACCTATCATGCAAGCCAAGATGTACACAAAAATATATAGGTTTTTATTTGTGAGAAGTTGTGGGCATGGGGTCCACTCTCATATATTAAAATCATAAAATTTAGAATTATATAAACCCTCTAATAGGAGTGCATCTAGATCCCCAGTTGAGAAAGAATATAAAAAATGGGCCATTTTGGGCCAAATCAAAATGGTTATTTTTGCCACTTATAGTAATAAAACCTATTCTTGCAACCGCTAAAGATTAAAGAAGAAGAAGTGTGTACCCTATGAGTAGGGGTACATAAATTCTTGCTCTACTCAACACTCCCACTTCTTAGCAGAAGGCCAAATATGCGTTGCAAACTATGTGGTTTTCCTAATGTAGTCTTTTGGTCGACCTTCGTGTCATTTGGAGAGAATGTTTACTTTTTCTCTTGATTTTGTCAACTATGTTAAAATTAGGAGGTGAATCAAAAAATAGTTGAGTTGTTTTATACATATTGGAAATAAATTTCCCCATGCCAACATTCATTGGAAGAGTTAAGGGCCTAGAAGAGACACAAATACTATCTATCTCTATGGAGTTGTTATTAATCTTAGGAGATTTTGTAACCCGTGGAGTGTGAGGAGAGAGAACCTTAGACATTTTTTTTCATGTTATTCACATTCCTATCTTCTGTCTCCTACGAGGAAATATCCCACATGGCCCTACGAGATTTAGGTTTCTCCTAGATATACTTTGAAGGAGATTTAGTAGAATAATGATGTGGAAGAATATCAATTGACTAAGGTTTGTGCTTGGATTTGTTTTCTAACCTCAATAGTTGTTGACTATGTGTTCATGTCCACAAGGATGTTAGAAAATTTTGTGTACATGAAATTAGTGGTATATGTTTTTGTTGCCAAAAATTTAGCCAAAGAATTACTAGTGTTTTCAAAGCAATCCTCAAACTAGAACTATTATGATAGATTTTCAAGGCAGATCCAAACTTGTTTCATTGAAAATTATTCGATAAGAGGTTAAAATATGGATACTAAAGTTTGAGTAGGAGTAGATTTTCCCCCCAACACCTTCGTTCATGGGTGACAACATCAGGGATAACTTTAAGAAACCCCCTCCTAGGAAAAAGTGTAAAATCCTAGCGAATCGTACATTAATTAAGGGGAAATTTTTTATTGATGACGGTGAATTTTTTTCCAAACTAGGAAAATAATATAAAGGCGTAGGCAATTTTTTCCCTGCTGAATAAAAATTCCATAAAATCGTGGCGAATTATAAATTAATGTGGGGGAAAATATATAATATATGAGGCGAATTATTTTCTTGCGAAGGTAAAAAAATTATTTGTACTGGCGATTTTTATGTGTCGTTTGAAAATATATTTATTTTATTGGCTAATCTATCGTTAATTATGGGAAAAATAAATATTTTATTTGGCGATTTTCAAAAGATGGGACTCGTTAATGCGTCATGTGGACCAACGCCAACTAATATTAAATGCTTTATTTAAGATCGTTTGATTATCCTAGATCAATGGCTGAAGTTTAATTTCGGCCCAATTTCGTTAAGGAAACAAAGTTTTCCAAGAAGTCACCCGAATAATGACACGTAACATTGTAATTAATGCAACGTGCAACGAATATCGCTTTTATTTGTTGCAAATATAACTGATCACACATTGGACACATAACTTAATTAGGTATTGTTAAATGTATTATTTGAGACCATTCGATCATCCTAAATCAATGGTTGAAATTTAATTTCGAGCTGAATTTCGGAAGGAAACTGACTTCTGCAGGAAGTCACTGGAATGATGACACGTATCAAGCCTTAAAAAGTGCACCGTAACCATGATCGTTGATTACTACTGGTTATTTTTTGACATGGACGGTGGATAGTGCAACTATAACTTGTAACTCGTAACTCAAAAAGAAATAAATGCCTTGTCAGTGACATTCTTTAACTGCCATCTTTAACTGTCAATAGTACACATGCATTTATGGGAAAGATTTACATTTAGTTATGAAAGATTAAGGACAGTCTATTTAAATCTCTCACATGCATAATACGCATAATGCATTTATGGAAATTGCATTAAATACAATTAAAGAAAGAATAATTATTAATTGCTAAGTATTCGTGATCACTACTATCAATCAAGGGGTCGAGGCTATTTATTGACAATCTAGTTTCTTTCTTCTTCATTTTGCTTTTGGTAGATTAAGAGTCAGAGCTGTCGGTGGTAGAAATTGTGCCTCTAGTTTTAAGGTTTAGGTAGTTAGGTCTTTAGGCTTTCAAGAATTAAAGATGGATACACCAATCTATTTGAGATGCACATCCTCAGATGACCAGAGGTCCTTTTTGGGCAATGTCTCGGAAGAAACCCTCACTTCTGTTTGTGGGGAGGTTGGTGGTGACACTTTTATAAATTTTGTTGTGTTGATATTATTGGGTCGAGAGTTCCTTGAGAATGTCGACAGATACCATGGACCTACACGGACATTACGTCCCAATTTTTTGTGTCTCTCCTCGACCTCGGAGGACAGAAGGTGGATATGTTGATGCTGTTGAGGAAAGTTTTTAAAGAGAAATTCTTGAAGGACGATGTCAATGTTAATTTTTTTGCAGAATTAGGGGTGGGGATCTCTTGGCCAAGAGATATACACAAGTTGTTGGTGTCGGGTAGAAATTTGGCCAGATAGCTCTTTCTGTTGAACCTCAATGACGAGCAACTAACGCGACACAAGAAATGGGCATGGCTTGGGAGGGATTTTCTCTGGAAATGGTTTTACCTTGTTGAATTCGACAAGTCAGACTACACATGGCTTGACAAATTCTCAGAGATTATCCTCTCTGGCAAATTCTACTCAGACGAAAGGGAATATGAAGATCCCTGATTCCCTAGTTTACCCATTCCCGTTACCCTAGTTTTTTGATAATGGACATGCAAAGTTTCACTTTTTTTTAACTGATAAGAAGTTGCCTAGTAGGTTTCTATTTTTATTGTACGATGTAATTTTTTGAAAATAATAATAATAATAATAATTTTCCAAGTTCGTTTCAATTTTCTTTTTATGGGTACAAAAAATGATTCTTAGACTTCTCTGTGATTACAATATTTTAATTAGTTGCTTTACCTATGTATTAAACATTTAAGTATATGCTTAAGCGATGGATTAGTACTTCCATTTTTTTAATCTGAAGACCAAGATTCTGAATTTTTAAAACGATTAAGTTTCTTTATTAATCTAGAGCAAGTTTCCATTTTTAATTTGTCAATATGTCATATCGATGTGTGATTATAAGACAGAAATAATTGAATTAAAATCTAAATATGACTACACTGTAAAACTAAACTTTTAATAACATTTATTAAATGTAATAACTAATAAGTTGAATTTGTAATGTAAAATGATTAAGTTACACTCACACATGTCCTAGTGACATCAAATGACAAACCAAAAGTTAATGGGACCCGCAATAGTGCGACAGTGCCAGCGACCGTTGGATGAGCACAGATCAACGGTGTGCGGTGTATTTCGGGCCGAAAGGGAAAAGAGACCCCATTTTTGCAAACCTATTCTGAAATAATGTAAATGGGCTCAAAATCACAGAGTCATAGAATAAGTATCACTTACCTTTGCCTCAAATTAAAATGCAACAATGTAGTCACAACTCGCCAATGCAATATTGAGTATACAGTTGCACTCAGTAGTCTGAAACTTCGCTACGATCAAATATAGAGATATCATAGAGATATCCAAAAAATTTTATACTAATCCTTATTCAGAAAATTCGGTGAGAGGTATTAGGTATACAAATATTTGGCAAAGCCCGTGTAATTATAACACATCTTTTGTTATTTTTGAGGCGATTATGGGTCATCCAATACCTTCGCATGATTAATAAAGTTGGCTAAATTACGTCGGTTAGAGACACACATCCGTAAAATGCCAGGCAAATATAGGTCGTCAATTTGGGGTCGCTTAGAAATTATAGGCGAATGTTTTAAATTTATGGGGACCAAAATTTATATTCCATTGGCGATAATGTGTAAGAAATGGAAAAATTAAATAAACTGATGGGCGATGGGCCCGGTCTTTGGACCCAATATTAATAAATGTCGGGCGATAGGGTCAATCCAATATGTCAAAAATATTCGCCAATTCTGGGGTCGTCAACATGTGACATTCGCCAAATGGAAAATAATTGCCACTAAAGTTTTTCGCTGGACAACATCTTGATATCGTTTACAATCAAGCATTCTACAATAAGCATTCTTTGTAAACATCACCCTAATAGGCATTCATTGTAAACACATTCTACAATAAGCATTATTTGTAAATGCATTCTACAATAGGAATTCTTTGTAAACGCATTCTACAATAAACATTATTTGTAAACATCACCCTAATAGGTTTTATATATTTGAGAATTAATCTTCTATGTGGTTTTCCATTTAATAGGGTTTTCCATGTAAATCTAGTGTTTCCTTGTGAATGGTGGTTTCTATTTTCATGTGTTCTTTTCATGTTTATAATAAAAAACTTTATGATCAAAGGTTTACAACTTGACCTTGATCCCCTAGTTTGCATGTTTACAATCAGTTAGACTGATTAAAACAATTACATATGCTTTACTTGTTCCTCAAGAAATGGTTTTACAGTTATGCAAAAAGCTAATTATAAAACTTCATTTCTTTATCTGACATGTATCTAAGATCCACTTTTCTCGAGATAAAAACTATCTCTCGATTGACTGGTGCTCGGTGATGTCTTTGAAGACATACTGCTCTCAGGTTCCTTTGTTAACTGTGTTGTCGGTTTACTCTGTAATCTGTCTCTTGGTGATAGTGATGATTTTAGTGACCTCTGTGAACTGTTGTGTCGGGTTGCACTATAAACCTATCTTTCGATGATCATGTTACCGACGGTTCAAAAATGTTTCCTTTGTATACTAATGACAAAATATTATCATAAAAAAAAAAATCATTGACACATGACATGCCAATGTCCCATGCACCCTACCACCTAGTCTGCCAAGTAAGATTCAACATCAACAATGTTTTTATAGGTAGAATCATTGTAACTCTTTTTTCTTATCTTTCTTGATCACTAGTAGTGAGTTGTAAATTGCAATTATTTTCATTACAAAATATAATTGTAGCATATTTTTACTTTGTATGCACGTTTGTGAATGTTCACATTAGTATATTTAACCCTTAACATTTTAAAATTCAAATTTAATTTTTGGTTGGTTCCTACTTTTTTTTTTTTTTTTTTGATCGATAAAAGGCCGAAGCCCTGAATTTTTTTATTAATATAAATAATTGTTTTACATAGTGACCCCGCTCGCTGCAGGCGCTGGTAGGAAAGAGCGGGGTAAAGAAAACCTCCAGCCTGGCCCGAGACCATAGGTCTTGTCCTTATACAAAATTTACGTGGGCATACCCACGACTCGACAATTACCGAGATTTTTTATAAATACAAAATTTCCGTAGGCATACCCACGGCTCGATTATGAATCGAG
>MU227391.1:922909-952426 GCA_018584345.1 Thuja plicata | reverse complement strand
TAGGGAAGGAGCACTGGAGGTGCCTGACCATAGACTGCTTCATATGGAGTCATTTTAGAGGCAGTGTGGTAAGAGGTATTGTACCACCATTCAGCTAAAGGAAGCCACTTGGCCCATTGATGTTGTTCAGAAGTGAAGCAGTGAAGATAAGTTTCCAAGCATTTGTTGACAATTTTAGTTTGACCATCGATTTGTGGGTGATAGCCCGAACTCATCTTCAGTTTGGTGCCAGTTTGCTGAAACAGTTCAGTCCAAAAATGACTGGTAAAAGTTGCATCACAATCTGACACAATGGAAGAAGGGAGGCCATGAAGACGGAAGATCTAGTCCATGAAGATTTGTGCAACTGAGGAGGCAGTATAGGGGTGGCTGAGGGCACAAAAATGACTATATTTAGAGAGACGATCAACCGCAACCAAGATCATTGTCTTGTTGCCTGATTTAGGAAGCCCTTTAATGAAATCCATAGAAATATCAGTCCAAATCTGTGTAGGGATGGGCAATGGTTCTAGCAAGCCAAGAAGGAGGGTCATTTCACCCTTGTGGCATTGGTAGGTATCACATTTAGCCACCATCTATTGAATCATCTGTTTCATTCCTTTCCAAAAGAAGTTTTGCCTTGCCCGCTCATAAGTTTTGAGGAATCCCGAGTGCCTTGCCGAAGGAGAAGCATGGAGTTCATAAAAAATAGCCTGTTGCAGATCTGGGTTCTGAGGAAGCACTAGATGGCCCTTGTATCAGAGAGAAGCACCATCCCAAGAGTAATGCAGTACAACAGAAGGATTATTGGCCAGCTGGTGAATGATTTGAGATAAAGAAGAGTCACTAACATAGCCCTGCTGAATAGATGCTAACCAATTGGGAATTGACATAGAAATAGCTGAAAGGGAAGCTTGATCATCAAATGTGTGAGAAAGAGCACCTGCCACAATATTGTCCTTACTCTTCTTGTAGGTGATCTCATAATCATACCCCATGAGTTTGCTAACCCATTTATGTTGTGTAGGGGAGGATACCTGTTGTTCTAGGAAGTATTTCAGACTTTGGTGATAGGTCCTGATGCAACAATGACTCCCTAGGAGGTATGGCCGCCACTTCTGTACAACATGCAAAATAGGCATCATTTCTTTTTCATAAGTAGAGAGGACTAGATTCTTACCAGAAAGGGCTTTGCTAGTGAATGCAATAGGATGGTCATCTTGAAGGAGAACAACACCCAGTCCATTGTCGCAAGCATCACTCTCAATAGTGAAGGGCTTGGAAAAATCTGGCATAGCGAGAACAGGTGTACTGCACATAGCTTGTTTCAGTTGGTCAAACACATTCTCAACAACATGGGTCCAAGTAAAGGCATCCTTTTTTAACATAGCTTTCAATGGTGTTGTAATCTTCCTGTAATTCTTGACAAACTTGCTGTAATAGCCAGTCAGCCCCAAAAAACCTCGAAGGCTCTTGAGAGTTTTAGGATGCAGCCAATTTTTCATGGCATCTCTTTTTGTAGGATCCACCCGAACCCCTTAGTGTGCAACAATATGCCCGAGATACTCCACTTCCTCCTGGCCAAACACACATTTAGACAGTTTTGCACAGAGTTGATGATCAGAGAGAAGTTGCATTACAAGCTCCAGATGATGGAGATGCTCAGCCCAGGTTTTGCTATATATGAGGATATCATCAAAGAAGACCAGAATGAATTTTCGGAGGTATGGCCGAAATATTTTATTCATCACTACCTAAAATGTTGAAGGAGCATTAGTGAGGCCAAAGGGCATGACTGAAAATTCATAGTGACCATCATGTGTGCGGAAGGCTATTTTAGGTATATCCTCCTCATTAACCCAAATTTGATGATACCTTGAACGAAGATCCAACTTGGAGAAAAAATGAGCCCCGTGAAGCTCATCAAGAAGTTCATCAACAACCAGAATGGGAAACTTATCCTTTATAGTGAGATGATTAAGTGCTCGAAAATCAATGCAGAGTCACCATGACCCATATTTTTTGCGGACAAGCAGAACTGGAGAAGAAAAGGAACTGGTACTAAGGCGAATAATACCTTGCTTCAGTAAGTCACGAACGAGCATCTTGATTTCGGTCTTCTGATGAAATGGGTAGCGGTAGGGCTTGATGTTGGGCGGAACACTGCCAGGAAGCAGTTGAATACGGTGGTCCTCTGGGCGAGAAGGGGGTAATCCCACAGGTTCAACAAATACACCTGAATACTTATCCAAAAATTTTTGGAGATCTGCAGGAGTACTAGACACCGCTGATGGCTACATCTGAATGGAATGGAGCTGAGCGATGACACCATGTGAATTCTTCTTAAGAAGTTTTTCCATACGATGTGAACTGATGATGTTGAGAGACCCCGGCTGTAAGCCTTTCAAAGTGTGTTGTTGCCCATTGGCGGAAAACTACATCCAAAGTTTAGCAAAATCCCATAAAATGGGGCCAAGAGTGCGTAACCATTGGGCGCCCAAAACCACATCATAGCCACCTAAGGGTAAGGAAAACATGTCAGAGCGCAGGTTATAATCTCCAATAGAGAGACACGCATTGTGACATTTCCCTTTGCAAGGTAAAGTGCCCCCATTGGCAATCATGACTTTAAAGCTAGAGCAGGTATGGACAAAGCAATTAGCATGTATGGCTATTCGGGGGTCAATGAAGTTATGAGTGCTACCAGAATTAATGAGTATAGTAAGAGGGATCTTCTTGAAGAAACCCTGGACTCGCATGGTTTGTGGAGTAGTGACTCCTGCCAAAGCATGGACAAATATCTTTGGTGGAGCTTCTGGCGAAGGAGGTTCAGGCTGTTGCGGCTCAACCTCGTCGTCCACTGTTTCGTGAGCATCTACATATTCTTCCAGTTCAGGTGGAGAATCCACATCCAAGAGATAGAGCTTTTGCTGAACACGTCTATGGCCCCGGGACCATTTCTCATCACAATTATAACAAAGCCCTTTTTCTCGCCTAGCCCGCATCTCTGTTTTAGACAAGTGCTTGATAGGAGTAGTTCTAGGAGCTGGCGTGACTTGAGGGTTGTGAGAACCCGTATTTCTGAATGGAACAAAATTGGATCTGGAACGTTGTAGAGCACTAATCTTGTCCTCCGCTAACTTAGCCAACCCAAGGGCTTCCATCATTATAGTGGGTCAGAACATTTTCACTTCAAAGCGAAGTGCATCCTTCAGACCACTGACAAAACAACTGCGAAAGAATTCATCAGACAATCCCTATGTGTGATTAGCTAATTTTTCAAACTCTGTCTAGTATTCTCTTATAGTGTCTATTTGGCGTAGTTTAGTGAGTGCTCCTGTGAAGTCATCAAAAGCACTAGGGCCAAAGCGCTCCAAAAGGAGTGTGCACAATTATGTCCATGTTGGGTCTACATTAGCCTTGATGTACCAACGGAACCATTGAAGAGCTTCATGTTCCAAATGAAAAGATGCAAGCAGGACTTTATTGTTATCCAAAGTATTATGCAAGCTGAAATACTGTTCTGCCCTATAAATCCATCCAGTTGGATCAGTACCATCGAAGCGAGGAAAATCAAGCTTCGGTCCATGAAAATTACCAGAAGAGAACCCAGCGTCTCCAGAATGGTTTCAGTTCATGGCTGAATGCTGAAGGGTGAGGCCGAGAAATTTTTCATCCAGATCTTGAAGTTTGGTTTTGAGGGATGCAAGTTCTTCCTCCGTGATTTTTGCTCCTGTACGTGTAACAACCATAAAGCTATTTTTTTTTTTTTTTGGGAATTTGTAGAAAATGAGAAACATAAACTTTTCAGTTAAGGCAAACTTGGATTTGGGAAAAACTCATATGGGAATTGGGTGTTTGATGAGTGGTTGGACACTTTCTGATGAAAAGGGAAAAATAAAAATGAGGGTTTCAAGGTTGGGGAGGCGAAATGAGACGAGCGATCCAAGAGGGACAAGGGAGCAGAATTAGGAATTGAACCTTGTGGCCCGGTTTGATGGTGAATGGATGAGAAGCAAAAAAGATAGGGTAAACCCTAAAATGAGATAAATGAGGGAGTTAGGGATTCGATATGTAGAATTTGGGGTAGGGTCGTCAAGGAAGGAAGTATGCAGAACGGTATTTCAGGGGTTCTGAGGAACTGTGAGAGGAAACGGGAAGAAAGCAAGGAAACTATGGCTAAAAAATGGAATAACTGAAAAGAAGTATTGTAATAACAAGAAATATTGGATTTGAAAGGAACCTGAAGGCCACGACGGAAAAAAATTTGACGTAATTTCCACCCAGCGAGCCCAAGAAAGTGCTCTGATACTAGATGAGAGGAACCTCCTACAACAATATGGTGAGAATGCACGAAATAACAAAATATAGAGCAATAGCAAAACTCAGAGTGAATCTATTGATCGCAGGCCACTTCGAGGGGGTAACCTCCTCTGAGCAAGCTCAATACAATAAATTCGTCGGTTCCCATCAAAGGCCTCAACATACTCTTATATACTAAGTACGATCTAGAAAAGTAATACTACCTATGCATGTGGGATAATAAAATGTACTCATGGGACGACTTACAAAGCATATGCGTCCAACAACACTACACTAACAAAATAAACAGAAGGAACACACAGGTTCCTAACATCCAATCGCTTAAATGATTAATAGCTTAATGTCCCTCCCATGAATCTGACCAGAACATGGCGTCCTCTCCTTGGTCAAGGTTCCATGTTAACTTTTCTCGATAATGAATCTATAGTCCAGCATAACGTTCCAAATCCTAGAACCTCTAGGGGGATTCTTTTCTCTGAAAATGTTAATGGGATTAGGTTGATTTACGTATTTATGAGATAAGATTTTAACCCATTTGAGATTAGGATTATTAAACATTTTCCAAACTAATTTGGCTCCAAAGGCTTTGCTTTGGATTTTAAGATCTTTGACACCTGCTCCTCCTTCAATTTTTGGTCTACAAACCTTATCCCACGCTAGAAGGGATATCTTCTATTCATCCTCAGAGCCTTGCCATAAAAAGGTTCTCAATATTTTATTAAGTTCATTTATTTGGTTAATAGGAAGTTCAAAACAGGCTACTTGATACAGTGGGATTGAAGAGAGAACCAATTGAACCATGGTGGCTCTTCCTGCAGTTGCCAACCATTTACCTTTCCATGAGGTCATTTTTCCCCTAATTTTATCTAAGGTTTAATTCCAAAGAGAATAATACCTTGATCCTAGATCCAAATAGAGTCCTAGATATTTACATGGCAATTTTCCTTTCTCGAAGTTCATTGTTTTAATAATTTCTTGTTCAAGAGGGGGAGAAGTGTTAAAGAAAAAAATCTCCAACTTTTCTTTATTAATTTCCTGTCCCGAGGCAAAGGCGTATTGGTCTAGAATAAGTTTAAATTCTTTGGCTTCCGATATGGAGCTTTGCCCATATAGCATAGTATAATCAACAAATTGTTGATGGGGAGTAGAGTCTACATCTCTAGTAATTTGAATACCCTGGATTTTATTGTCAAATTTTGCTTTATTAATAGCTCGTCCTAGAGCTTCAACCATAATGATGAAAAGGAAAGGGGAGATTGAATCCCCTTGACGAATCCCTCAAATTATACCAAAGAATCCCTAAGGGGTACCATTAACAAGTACTGATAATTTAGGGGTAGAAATACAAACATAAATTAAATTTATCCGTTTCTCATCAAAACCAAAAGCTAAAAGCCATTTCTTTAAAAATGACCAATCCACCTTATCATAAGTTTTTTTAATGTCTAATTTTGTTAGCATATTTGGTTTTTTGTTCTTTTTGACTGAGTGCATTGCTTCGTGGGCAATAATAATACCATCATAGATTGATCTACAAGGCACAAAACCAGACTGTTCCTCACTAATAATGTTCGAAAGAAGTTTATGAAGTTTGCTCGCCATAGTTTTGGAGAAAAAGTTTATATAACTTGTTGCAAATAGCTATAGGTCTAAAATCATTAAAAGTTTCATGCTTCTCCTTTTTAGGGATAAGAGCTATAAAGGTATTATTAACTTCTCTTAAGAAATTCCTAGAGTTTCTAATACCATCCAAAGCTGTTGTTACCTCATCTCCTATGAAGCTCCAACATTTATGAAAGAAACATGCAGGAAAGCCGTCAGGTCCAGGGGATTTGTCAGGGTTCATGTGTTTAGGGATAGTCTCCACTTCATCTTTCGTGAATCTTACTAAGAGTTGCTTATTTTGATCCATAGATATAATTTTGGGGATATTTGCTAAGATATTAATTTAATTATCTAAGTTTGGCGTTTGATTAGATTGAAAGATCTCTTTGAAGAAATTAACAACTTCCTTAGCTATGTCAAGAGGTTCCTTAATCAAATTGTTATTCCTTCTAGAAATAAAAGTGATCCTATTAATGCATCTTCATTGCTTAGTGCTATTATGGAAGAATTTAGTGTTTTTATCTCCCTCAACCAACCATGTTTCCCTTGACTTTTGTCGCCAGAAGATCTCTTCCTTAGCCAGCACCTCCTCATATTGTTTTAACAGTTCTTTTTCTTCTTCATATAGGGTAATATCCATTCCATGCTCAAATACCTCTTCATTAAGGGATTTCAGTTTATCTTTAAGAGAAATTTTGTTTTCAAAGATATTACCAAATTTCATTTCATTCCAAGTTTTAAGTTTTTGCTTTATTATCTTAGGTTTATTAACTACTTGTTAAAGTTTAGAGCCTAAAATTTCAATATCAGTCCACCAGTCCTTAATCATTTCTAAAAATCCGCCTTCCTTAAGCCATATCTGTTCAAATATAAAAGGACAATTCTCTAGACTTTTATCTTTAAGGATTTTTAGTTCTACAGGAAAATGGTCAGAACTAGATATGGGTAAGACATTCGCTGATAAGGTAAATGGAAGCTCCCCTAGGTTAGCTCACAAAAAGAAATGATCCATTTTTCAAGCTATAAAGCTAAAGCCCTTGCGTCTATTATTCTAGGTAAAATACTCATCTGAAGTGGCTATTTTGCAGAGATTATTTCTATCTATCCATTCGTTAAAGTCTCTAGCAGCCCTAGATAGCAAGCACGAGCCCCCTCTTTTCTCAGACATCTTAGTAATCATGTTGAAATCTCCACCTATAATTACTGTGTCTTGACTAAATTCAAGTAATTTATTTTCAATTTCATACCAGACTTTCTCCTTATCTAAATTAAGTATAGGACCATATACATTAAAAATACAGAAGTTTAAGTTTGTGCGTAAACTAGTTACCTTGCCACAACACCAATTGGGATGTTCTTCAAGTTTTGATAAAGCAATCAATCTAGGGTCCCAAATGATACCAACATCCCCCGAGGCACCCAAGGCAGGCACACCCCATATTTCTTTAATGCCTAGTTTCTTATTGAGGTTCTTAAGTCCTAAATAATCTAATTTAGTTTCTTGTAAAATATTTAAATCTGAATTACTACTAGAAATGCAACATAAGAGGATACATTGCTTGTTAGGAGCATTAAGGCCCCTAACATTCTAGGTTAGGATATTCATAATGCCACGGGAAGGAACTTCCCCTTCCCTACATTAAAAATATCAGTAAGTTTAACCTGACCTGCTGTAACACCTACTTTAGTTCTAAGCTCCTGGAATGATTTCCTACCTCTTTTCTTTAAAGATTTAGCACAATTAGGAAAATCTCTACAAGGCATAGAAGAGTCAATACCTAAGATCAGGTTATCACCTTCATCTAGTTTTTCATCCTCCTTCATAATGAGCTCTATCTCGTGTAAAGACAAAGGGAAATCAGACGATATACATTCCTGAATCAACAATTCCTTCTGTCGATCAATTTCCTCCTCATCAACGATCTCATCTAGAAATTTATCCATAAGTTCATCCGCTACAATGTCACATAAATATTCGGATAATAACCTTACCTCCTCATCCTTCTTCTTATTAAACTCTATACTATCCTTCCCAAGATCATGGGAAGATCTTTCGAGGTTGGAAGGAGTAGGGGAGGAGAGACAAGAAACCAAACATTGATTCTTTCCCACACCTTCCAGCATTTCATTCTGATACAAAATAGGATCCAATATTTAGATTGCAACATCTTGACAAAGGGACCCTTCCTTGTCAACATGGAGGAACTCAAAATTTTCCTTTGAATTAATGCTAATATCCAAGGAGCTATTAGGTACAGTGAAATTCCACCTTCCCTTATGGTTAATAATTTGAAAACCACCTTTGTTGGTTAGAAATTCAATGCTGACATTAGGAACTTCTACAAAATTCAGGTTAACATAAATTTTTAGGGTTCAAGGTGAAATAACATCATTTCTCTTACTAATGTTCTCCTGGAACATCTCTGCCTTATTAGGATATTCAATCATACATTCATTCTCCTCAAAATCCCCTTCAATAATGCTAGGTTTTATTAGGACAGACTCTGGATTGCAACATACTACCAAGGGGGAAATGAGTTTCTTATTTAGGTCCATATGAACAATAATGTTTTTTTCTACAAAGGATTGTTTTGAATCGACAAAACCTATAAATTTACCTATATAATTCCCTATTTCTTGCAAGGAGACATCATCAGAAAGTTCAATAGGTAGATCTCTAAGAAGAACTGCCTTTTCAACCATAAAGTTATCTAGTTTTGTTAGATTAAAAAAGGGAGACCAATCTAGGGTAGAAAACCCTATATCTCTAAACTTCAGACATCCCTCAGATAATAATTTTACTTTCAGTTTCTTACTATAGAGCAATCAACATAAAGAAAAATTTCCTGTAGATTGGTGATGTATACCTCATTACCTAATTGTACCTTTAGCCATTTTGCAATCAAGCTTGTCGAGGCACCAATGCCATTCCATCTGTAAAATAAACCAAAATCTGCACATAATTATTGTGTTTTATCGATCATACCGTGCTTAATAACTATTTTATTCATCATATCATGGTTAGTTGATGGTTCATAATCATTAAATCTCTTAGGCACCTCCAAATTCTTACCTTCATAAGAACAAAATTTATTCTTTATATCCTTGGATCTTCTGTGAGGAGGTGAATATAATGTACCTGTGGGTGAGCGTCGTCGAGGTATGCTAGAACCAACAGTTGGCAATGGGGGAGATACATTTGTTGGAGTTGGTCACCAATACCTCATTTTGGCACTGCTGAGAAAGACCTAGATCCATGTCCCGAACCCTCAGGAGCTTTGAATTTTTAGGGTAATTGATTCTACGATGCGGCGGGGAATTCACCTCTTCATTAGACCGGGGTTTAGTTGGAGATCTCTAAAAATCCATCATGAATGCATTCAAATGATCAAAGCTAGGTCTAAAGGGAAGAACCATTGACTGCTCCAGCGAATGCCTCTCCTGTGGAAAAACCTCAGGGGAAACCATAGGGGAAGAAGGCATTAGAGCGACAAATCTGTTAGAGGTTGCAAGAGAGAAGGGAGCAACAAATTTACGCTTCAGGAAACAATGAAAACCAGAAACAACCTTCCATTCATGCTTCCCAGAAGCCCAAGAGTTATCCAGACAAGCAGAAGTAGATCCACCACAAATTCCAGTAGGTTTGGCATATTTTGTTTTAGAAAAAACCCGTATCTGCCTATCAAAGGCCTCAACACTGAAAGACTTAATGTGCGCACGAAAACACAGATCCATCATATCTAAGAATGTTAATATTAATTTAAGAGGTTTCAAATTATTGCATCCAAAATATTGAGCTAATAAAAAAACACAGTGTATACACCCAAAATATTGAGCTAGTAAAAAAACACAATGATAGAAGTATCCTAATTACCATTCATGAAAAAATAGTATAAAATCTAAGAAGAAAACATAATTGGTACTACCACGTACCATATCAGAAATTTGCAGGTATCTATGACATTAGTAGAGAGCATCTTAGAATCCTTTTGAAAATCGATATCCCTTCATCCGCAATGAGGCTAGACATAATACAAAGCAATACTTTGGCGAAATCGTAAGACTTTTTGTCCGCAACAGAGAGAGTTATTTTGAAATGGGACATCAAGATCAAAAGGAAAATGCTCTTGGAAAGCTACCTAGAAGAAGTGACTAGACACATGAACACTGTTGAAAATCTCCACCAACTGATGAAACAATTTTCTTACTAGGCAGGAAACCCACAATTTTGTTTGCACGCGAACCTCAAATGCTAAATTTGTTTGCACATGGACTCGAAATGGTTTCAAAATGGGGATTGAAAAAATGGGAATTTGGCTCTCAAATTCCATTTCCACCTTTTCAAGTGGAAGATGTATATGCTGATTTTGAGTCAAAAGGAGCATATACATCTCCCTCTTCCAATTTCGTTTTGCACTGCCAAACTCAGGATTTGACAAACTCAAAATTAATTTATGCCAATTCCAGGTCAATTCCCGCAACCAAACGAGGTTAGATTATATTAGTTTTCTTTTGGAATTAAGAAAATAAGATTTTAAAAAACAACTTAATTTGTTGATTTATTTATTATAGGTTATTATTAAAATATATTAAGATAAAAAAATTGTATTTACTTTATTTTTTATACAATAGTTTGAGGTATCTAGTTTTCTAACTTCTTATGTAAAATCTTTGTACTTTTTAATTTTTTTTTGTTCACAAATATTAAATATATGATTTGATTTCAATATTTTGCTTCTAGATTTGACCATGTAGCTTATTTAATCTTGTTACTTATCCATATCTTAAAAAATGTTATGATAGATAAAAACTTGTGCATAAACAAATTTGTCATTGTGAATAATCAAATATTGCAAATAATCTTAACAATTTTTTCATATAGAATTAACATTTATTTTGGTGCGTTTAGGTCATGGCAAACCATCAACAACCAATTCAAGTAATTGATATTTCAAATAGTGATTTAGAAGTGAGTGCTCCATTACCATCAATCATATGAAAGTAATTTCTGCAGCAAATGTGAAGTTATCTAATTTTGTACCTTCCTAAGGAAAATGTATTGTGATGAATATTTTGGAGAAGGAAATGCCCTTAACATTCATCACACATTCCCAAATTATATGAATAGTATGTAGTATGGTATTGTTGTGGCTCCCCGTGTGGATATTTTCAAGACTATATGAATTGTATGTAGTATGCTGTTGTTGCAGTTCCCTGTGTAGTTTAACCAAGAGGATGACTTGTACTACCCCTTTTAATTAAATAAAGTTTTCCAAGTTATTTACTCTTATCTTGGTCCAATTCTTGCATTGTTTGCTCATATGGTTCATTGAAAGATGCTACAGGTTAACTTTATATATATTTTTCCAAACATAATACAACTTTCATGATCTATACTTTAAAATCTTTCACATTACATTTGTTGTTTTAACCCTATTTCCGTGTGTAGTTAAAATAGACATTTAAGTTGTTCCTATAATATAGATACCATTAAATTTACATATCGAACAAATAGTTACAAATAATTAATTTTCTAATGTGTTTCAATACTTTTGAATGCTAGGTTTATTTAAAACAACCTACAAAACCCGACACTAGTGTAACTTTAATCCATTCAAAAAAAGATGTTATTTATTCACAATAATCTCATTGTCTCATAAATACTTGGGTTTATAAAAATTATGTACAAAACTACCTTATACAATGATATATGTTTGTAGGTCTACAACCTATACACTTCCTTACATAATTTTACACTTCATTTATGCTTCCAAACAAACACCTATCGACATAGTACACCTAAGCTGGCCTGTACACCTGAGTTGACCTATTGGTGGAGAATTTGACTCTTGAAAGAGCGGTCACAAGTTTAACTCCCACTAGGGTAGGGTATGTACGCCTCGTTTGTAGCACATGACCCAAAAACATATGGTTGGTATTTGGACTATAAAAGGACCTTTCCTTTCCTTTCCATATCCCTTACACCTCCTATGACTACAAGTGCTAATTAATTAATAAATTATATTATTAATACCTATAATACAAGTACACTGGTTTATTTTCCTAATATGAGTTAGCGTGTACACATGAGTTGGCCTAGTGGTGGAGACCTTGTATTCTTGAAAGAAAGGTCACAAGTTCAAATCCTAGTGGGGGTAGGGTATGTACGCCTTGTTTGTAGCATAGTTAGGTGCCTCCCATAAGAAATACTTGTATGTATGTAGTGTGATGTTGTTGTAGTCCCATATTAGAAATTTTTTTATGGTTTTGGAACACAAAATATGCAATAATGAAGAACAAAATTTAGTTAGTAGTACATTTTATAAGAAGCTTAGTCCGTCCTATACAAATACACTCATTTATTTTCCAAATATGAGGTTCCCGCTTTTAGTTAGAAAAACCCTATTTATGCTCTCAACTACCCTAACTTCCATCCAACATCCATCGCCAATTTTGGCCCCAAAAAGTGTTCATCTAGGTACCCAAATTTCATTCAACGTCACCACAACACACGCATTATTACTACCTGGCAAATCGCCAGTCCAATTCAGCAGCTTATATAAGCACACCATTCCTCGAACTACATGTTCAATTTATCCCGCCACAACTGCTTTTCATTACAACCCTAGCAGATTGCAACAGAGCACGACAGGAACTAGAGAGTTGTTTTTATTTTCTCGCTTCTGGTCACAGTTTCTGAGAGAATGGCGCTGAGAGCAAGTAGAATGCTGTTCATGGCGGCTGCCAAAGCCCAGCGTGTTCGTCCTTCGACTGAAAAGCTTCCAACGAAAGTGCCTAAAGCTAAGACTAAACCTAGCCCTGTTTCTAGTCCCGTCAAAAAAGAGAAAGTGGGCATTATGCTTCCTCGCCCCGTTTCTACTGAAATGGGAAAATTCTGCGGCGCCTCTGAGATTTCCCGTACTGAGGCTATGAAGAAAATTTGGGAATACATCAAGGCGAACGACCTTCAGGTCATTATTCTTATTCCACATTTTCTGCTCTAGTTTTTTTTTTTGTTTCCAGATTTTTTGTTCATGTCTATCATTTCACATTAGATTCTGGGTTTTTATTTTTTTTCGTTTTCTCTTTCCCTTTACTTGTTGAGAGGGAGCTGGTTTTTGGAAGTTTTATTTTGTATCTTCTTGGCGTTTCTTATTAATTCTGGAAAGCTTATTACAATCCGCTTTTGGGGGATGTACACGCCAACAGCTCTCGAATGCGTTTGAACCACTATATTGATTTTGGTCATTATTACCTTTCACTGCCACTGTAAGTGTGTTCTACTGTAAAGATAGACCAATTTGGTATGAGCAGCTTTTTTTTTTATTATTGAATGGTAAAAATAGGTGTTAGTCCTCTGCCGTAAAGGCAGCTCAATATTATGTATGCGGTTTCACTTTTTGAAGACGTTTTTCGTTTATATTATATGGTGTTTAGAATTTCTGCTTCTAGGTTCCTTACACGGCAAGCAATGGTGTAACACTAAACTGGTGTACGAGTCTGCTTGTCTGGATGATTTTATGGAAAATTCTATCTTCCATTTAGCCTCTAAATTGTTCAATTTGGGTACTCCCAGATTTTTGCTTCATCGACAATTTTTTTAGCGCAGTGGAGTATACCAGTCCCTTTACCTTAATGCATGCACAGTTTTAATTTTTTCCATTTTAATATGGGTTTTTCAACCATTTCTATTTAATAGATATTGGTGTATGTATATCTTTGAGATGGATTTCTTGTAATGGTAATAGGCTTGAACAGTAACAAGTGGAGGGCGAGACAACTTAAATTTTTAAATACTATTTTATTAGAGAAAATTGCAAGAAATTAATAAATATTTTGAGGCTATTACCCCAGGTTCTCATTTTTGAAATAGGATCCACTTTTTTGAGAGTAGTTTAGTAGTTTGCCCGAGTAGAGATTTTTTTCTCCTTTTGATCCATGAATGCAAGGATTTTTAGCCTAGGCTGCTACAAGGGAGGTCACAATTGAGGCATCTCATCCCAACATGAATGCACAACATTCCAACCTGTGAACAGAGCATCCCAATAGGGGCATAAAGTCTGGGAGCACATTAGCCCAGCAAGGGTAAGGAGCATAGGTATGACTGCCTGTCAAGTCACTTGGCATGAATGTCAGAAGCATCAATGCTGAGGTTCAAACCTGCAAGGATATTGAGTCAGTGAAGGCAGAAGCTTGCAATCACAGTGGCCCTATGGGGGCTTGAACCTTGGTGGCCTCAACAACACCATCACTTAACCATCACACTATGAGATGAACTCCACACCCAAGTAGAGAATTGGATATTGTATTTTCCTTGGATATTTTGGAATGGGTACTGCTCATGTTTTGGTATAGAGGGATTGAAAGTTTAGAGCATCTGCTTAAAATATTTTGTATTTCTTAACCAAAAATTAGCATGCTGCTGCAGCTCAGTTTTTGGTATAGAGGGATTGTAAGTTTAGAGCATCTACCTAAAACATTTTGTATTTTTTAACCAAAAATCAGCATGCATGCATCGTGATTTTGTTTGACTCTCTCCAAGCTAAGTTGTATTTTGGATGTATCTCCTAACGGCTGTAGCCTTCCCTTTATCCCTGGATTTATCACGAAGCATTCAACTGATGTCAGTAATGCACAATACAAGAATGCCATTGCATAGAAAAATAAATGTCTTGTAGTGTTTACCCATATTCTGGAAAACTGTTAATTGTTTTCTTTGCAGTTGCTGTTGAGAAATTGTGGTTTATCCTCCCCATGAATAAAGGGGGATTACAAGAGTGCGTATTGACATGTAGGGGAAGGTAATGTGGACAACTTTTTCTTTACCTTCAACAAGTTGTGTCAGCTGTGATTGGTTTGATTGTTTAGATCTGTGTATTTTTAGTATATTTTTCTAAATTGTTTTTTTTTCAACTAGAATGTTACCCAAAAATGAGGGTTCTTGGTTAGAGAAGAAGCCAGGAAATTTAAGAGAAATGTAGTCAAGCAGTATAATAAAATTATAAAAGAGATCAGTTAGACTAAAATAGGGGCACTCTTTCTTATATTTTAAATTATTCTCTCTTTTATATTCATAGTTGTAATTTCCCTTTTAAATTTTCTTCTTCCTGTATGTTGCATAAAAAATACTCAATTGGAATGATACTCTCAAGCCTGGGTGTACATGGATGGGGAAAAATAGGAATATAAGAGAACTTTGGTAAAAACTTAAATAGAAAAGAGTATTTTTCCCCATCCTGGGTGTACATGGATGGGGAAAAATAGGAATATAAGAGAACTTTGGTAAAAACTTAAATAGAAAAGAGTATTCAAACTACGTTAGACTTTTTTCTTCATTGATCATAATTCATTTTTAGACATTTGAGACAAAATTATGCTCTTCATTGATTTTGCTGCTTTTATCAGCCACAGTTGTATTGCTTGCACATCAATGGTCTTGGGTCTGAACAAATGAACTTTGCCCTTTTCACCTTTGTCTGTCCTACCAGGCATTGACTCAGAATGTGAAACTGGTTCAACCGTGTTCTCTGAGGTTGCTAGACCCCTGTGGTCATTTGGAAATTTTGTATTCTCTGCTGCCTTTCTCCCTAGTATTATTGGCCCCTTTGATTAGATAATTTCATCATATTTATGATTAAATTTCCATTTAGAGTTTCATGAAGATTCTTTTCTTATTCAATTTACTGATGATTTTCAGGTCTTCTGAGTTACGATTCCCCTGTTTTGCCAACTTCCTTTGCACATGTATTATTCTATATCTGACAATTTGTTTAGTGCTTTAGAATTTGTACCCACATAGAATCCAAATTCCATAGCTGTCCATTTAATTTGGAAACTGGTCAGAAGACCTCAGTAAAGTTTCTTCTAAGTTTTAACAATTTGCTGTCATTGTTAGTTTCAATCACGGTTCCAAGTGATGATCTAAGTGGACCTTAAATAGGGAATAATTTATCTGCCATAGTGGTACACTCTGACTATATAATAAAATACAAACATAATGACTGCTCCAAGTATTGCTTGCTGTATACATTGTGTTTGTCATTTTAAATCAAAACTGAGGGTTTTTGTAAATTAATATGATGCAGGTGGGGAAAATGGTTTGCCCATGTTTAATTTTACTGTTGTTGCTATAAGCTTCATATCTATACGTGTTTCCTATTATTATTCTATGTATTTACCTGTTTGATAAAGCTTCTTTGAGCAAGAGGCATATGATTGAGTTTGAACAAATACCTTACTATTGAGATGCCTGAAAATGTAATTTACCTTTGTATAACATTCCTGATATTTGCTCTGAAACAATAATTTCAACTTAGAATGATAATTGCATTATATTTATAAATAAAACGTTATCGAAAATGATGAATCTATCATAATTATGTCTTATAACTCTATGAATCTTTCTGAAAATAGAACTTATCTTGGTATTCTGTGCTGTGACCTTCCTTTAAACTTGCAGTTATGAACATGGTTTAATGAAAATGTCTTTGTCAAACTTATGAATTTATTATAATGTTTACATTACCAATTCACAATATAATGCTGAAAATAAATCCTATCTTAAAATTCTGTGGATGTGCTTTCATATCTGCTTGATAAGAGGTTTTTGTCCCTAACTCAACAATGACAAGATTAAGGGTTTTCATCCTTAACTTGCCAAGAGTATTTAAGGGTTTTCATTCTTAAAACTCTTAGTTCACCTTGGAGGGTTTTTGTCCAAACTTGATAAGGAGAAGTAAGGGTTTTTGTCTTTCAAGTCTCTCGATAAACTTGAGAAGGGTTTCATCCTCCTTATTTGCAAGTTACTTCCTCAAATTCAAGACTGATTGCTTGATAGATTTGTTTGCTGATTGCTTGGTTGATCTTTGCTGATTGATTGCTTGATTTTTTGATGGATTGACGAGTGATGCATCATTTGATGCTTGAATGATAGATATATGGATGATTCCATGTTTGGTTGATTCCTTTCTTTCTTTTGTAACTTTGATTCTTAAATAGCCATAACTCTTTATTTCATTGCGTTTGATCATTCATTAAACTAAATTTAATTCTTTTTTTTCTGGTCGGTAAATGCTTTTGACTGGAGCTATGAACTAGTGGGGTCACAGTAGGGGGACCCCATCCTTGTGGTAGTACTTATGGCAGCTAAGGCATGAACGCCTCATAAATTTATGACTTCAATTTGAATGGCCATGACAACAACCCACCCCCTGTACACATTTAATCTCCTCTCTCTCGATGATTATTGCAACTCCTATCACAACAATGAACACACAACCCCTTATATCTCCCCTCAATGCTGCTCGTGTGGAATTCCTTATGTATCCCGTGAGCAACAACCGCCAACCAATCAATTCCTTATGTCTCCCTACGGACTCCACCACTGTATCCATCACCTGAAGACTGTGCTTCTTTCTTGCTTAGCGTTGACAATGTCCTCCATGGTTGTTAGTCTGCCAGTCTGCCACCAGTTTGGACGCGTCGTGTATTGTCCTCCATGCAGGCATCAACCTCCTAGGGATTTGATCCTGGGATGCCCCTATCAACAGGGGTTGCAACATCATTGCGCTGTGGGCTTATGCCCGGCTAAATTTTAATTTATTATTACATCATTAAACCCCATTTCACAAAGGGAACATTAGAGTCAGTCTTGTCCAAGATTTGTTTGTGCTCAAGCTATCACAAGTTAGGATGTTTTCTTAGAGATGCTAGAATACCAAATTAATCATGTTCCACCAAGTACTTGGGACAAGGGATGCATTTTCGAGGCCATTTTTGAGGTCTACATGGGATGGCAAAGGGAACAACTATGTAAACAACACACTAAATTTTAAAAATATAAGGAAATTTCAAATATTTATATGATAACATTGATACCAACGATATGGGAATCTTTTTATGCACAATTTTTATTTTTGTAAATAAATATGTAATGGAAAATGATGCCTCACTGCGTAGTGCCATATTAAGTGATTCTTTAAGCAAGGTGAAAAATATTATATAAAAAGTACAATTGGCAAATCTGCTCAAAACAACATTAACAAGGAGCTAGGCATGAGGATTTTACATAGATACTTGGTGCAACAAGACAAAGATCTGAAATATAGCACAATGATTTGTTGTAGACTTTTAATTGTTTTAGTATAGAGAGAGTATTAGACGTAGTCTTAAAAGACAATTAATTGTTTTAGTGTAGAGAGAGTATTAGACAGTCTTAAAAGATAGTTTTAATTAGTACCTAGAGTGAAACAAAGATAATAGTAAAAACAAGACATAATATGACTAGAGATCATCAATATGTATTTAATGATCAGATAAAGACAAAGGTTTGTGGAGCTTTCTTTTTAATTCTAGGGCTAAAAGAGGGTGGGGGCCCACAAGCAACAAATACAAATATCCCACAAGCAACAAATACAAATATTTTTCTTTTAACTTGTGAATTTAAAACAAAAAGTGCTCTAGGGGGGTGGTCAATTGTCTCAAGGATGGTTAGGGTATGCTTGAGACGCCCTTAGTTGTCTTGGGGATGGTTGGCTGTTCCCTACCAATCCCCTTCTTGTTTCCACATCCTTGGTGTGTTTTCACCTTCTTTTTGCAATCTAGGATGGTTAGGAAATGCCCTTGAAAGTGTCCATGTCCCTAGAACAGTCTCGATGTGGGATGCTTCCAAGTACCGCGAGGATGCGTCCCCATGTACCCTTGCAAGTAAACCTTAGATTTGTAATTCCTAAACATTGATCCTCCGTTTGATGTAATTAACTTTTGCTTTGATACTCCGATATAATAAAAAACGAAAACTTTACAGTAGGTGATGCTTCTCTCATTGTCTTGTTTCTGTTGAACTTTGTCCTACAACAATGTCTCTTAAGAGTTGTAAATGGACTTGCTAGATTGCCAATATAGTCCTCTAATATTATTAGGTTGATATTATCATCTAAAACATGTGAGGGCAATTTATTGTCTAGTATTTTGACTTCTTATTTATTAGTATTTCACAACAACTCTCAATTAATAAAACTAAGGACAATGTATTGTCCAATATTGTTATGCGGCTTATGTATTGGTATTTCTCAATAACTCTCAATAACAAAACCAAAAAGTTAGTAATTGGCAAGGTTTGTAATTTGAGACAAGTTTTCTTGTCTTCAAAGAGAACAAACAAAAGGACATCTTGCAATAGCATAGTTTGAAACCAAGTAAGGGAAACATCAATCCAAAAATTAATTTCCTCTTTTGCATCAACCACACCTGTAAGGAACCGCTTTGGTTGGCCCAACCTTTGCATAATTTTATGGATATTTCTTTGAGGCAAAGTAGGGAAATTAGCATCATCTAAGTGAGGACAATTTCTACAAAGAATTTCTTTGGTGACCCAACACTCGAACAATTTTATGAATATTTCTTTGAGGCAAAGTCGGAAAATTAGCTTTTCATATACGAAGCTGAGAATTAAAGTAGGACACACATCTATCTCCTTAAATGTGATATTCTATTTTGAAGTAATTTTGTATCTTTTTGGTCCACTCTCAATATTCTCACATTCTTTCACTAGTCCAATCAAAGAGTTTCTAGAAATATTCTAAAATTCTTTTCTCCTTTCATTGGGCAACTTAGGATCCATGGAGTGGCTATCGTAAATGTCATTGCTTGTTCTAGTAATCTCATTTGTTGTATTCTTCAATCCTAAACGTTGCTCTTGGAATGATCACCATGAGTTCCAAGAGTAGAATCATCCTTTTTACCAACTAAAAATATGGAGAAGCTCAAACAAAAATTTGTCTCTTGACTTTGGTTTTGTGGATTTCGTGACCAAGGCAACACAAGTTACACATCATTTTGAGTTATGTTTAAGCGGTTATTACATGTCAGTTTAAATATTTTTGTCAGGGAAAACTTTAAGAAACCCCCCTCCCAAAAAAGATATAAAATATCGGCGAATCTTTCATTTTCTTGAAGAAAAATATTAATTTCTATTAACGAATCTCTCATTTTTTCAAAAATAAAAAATTATTCCTATTGGCAATTATTTTTTAATCACAATCTTTTTGTAGAAAATATTGGCGATATCAAAAAATAAAAAAAAAATCATTATTCACCATGGCAAATAATTCAATTAAAAAAATAATTCTTATAGAAAATTATTGGGCTAAATGTGGAAATCTTTGATGGGTTGAAGGGCTAAACTATATAATATTTAGTTGTCATTATTTATTTAAAATATAATGTAATAATTGTAGTTGTATTGTGTACGTACAAATGGGACCTCAATTCTTCAAGAATATTGATTTCTATTGAGATCAACAATCCAAATGAAATTTGAAACCCCATAAGAATTATAAATCAAATAGGAACATTTTTACCTCGCAAAATATAATGAGGATCATAACTTATATTTTAAATTATTAAAAAATACTAAATATTAGTTATACAATCCTACTATAACTAATAATTATGACATAATATTGGTGAATTAATTTAGATTTCTACAATAACTTATAAAATTGAGGCGAAGCAAATCTAATCATGTATAAAATATTGTGGCGAATCTTTGAGTTCAACTTTTTAATAAAATAAATTATTTGGCGATTTAAATATTTATAAAATAAAATTTTGTAAAAATGTGGCTATTTAGGTTACCATAAATCTGGAATTATAAGCCAAATTTGGATTCTCAAATTTTGAAAATTAGCCAATTGGCGAATATTAGCCACTAAAAAACACCCTAATTTTTGTTTTTGCAAAATATTGGGTTTGCATGTTTGCAGAAACCATAGGAGTTTTTTATGGCCATTTTTAAAGCTGGTTTGTCACATACTTAGGGTGTGGGCATAATATTTCTGCTGTGAGCAGTATTTTTTTGTTAGTATGTGTCCAAATGATTTGCCAAATATGGCAATTGTCAACTCTAGAGACTCTCAGGAGAATAGTTCTTACTCATCTTGAATTGATGAGAAGTTAGGCATTTTTGGAGTATAATGGAGCACCTAAGGTAGTATGACCTCACAAGGTTTGGATACTTCATCACGAGATTATCAATATTTAAGAGAACTCAGAATTCTTGACAGGTGATAGGAATTACCAATCCTAAGTGGTGCAATTGAATTACATAGATTAGAATGCTGCTTGGTATCTCTTCTCATATAAACCATTCAAAACAATACATATATAAAGGACTGGACATACTTTGTATGGTTTTCACTCATTCTAGACTAGTGAGTTGTTAAAACTTGTGAACAAAATACAACTGAGCACTAATAATAGAGTTTACAACATTTCCCCCTTAGTGTGAATATGGTAAAAACTTACACTCTCCACCTGCAATAAGCTCAACTCTTCCGGCTCATGATCTTGATTCAAGCAAAACTCTCTCTCCTATTGTTTTAAATTGTTACCACAAACATTGATGTGAACAAGAACCAATCAACTGTCCACCTTGTGTGGTTTTTTGGATCATCCCACAAACCCTTTCAAGATCCATGAAATGACTTAGTCTGGTGCTTTTGCTCCCTACTATGCTTGTACATCAGGGAAGTTGTATGGAAATCAACATACATATCACAAACCTGAAAAACCCTGCATACTAGAAACAGTTTTCACATTACATTCCATAAGAACACAAAGTTCTTAATTGTAATCATTGTTATTGATCAATGTCACTCAATCTCGAACAACATAGATAGTCACCATTGCCTTTGAAAGCTACCCTTGACTTTAGTTATTTTGGCACAAAATGGGAATGAAACATTGGTTATTATTCCCCCTCACAATGTGAAATTTCCACTTATTCACACAACCAAGAACACTGAAAAGCGAATCATATTATGGTGCATACTACTATCCAGATCTTGTTGCACATGATCACCATTGCCAATGAACATAGTCATTGAACGATCATCTTCCAATGAAGTATGACAGTCAAAGGATCATCATAGTTAGAGGACCTCTACAATCATCTTGTCTCCAATACAATCATTTTTCTAGCATTCACACACCATTACTGAAAAGAACAGAAAAATGAAATGCCACCAGAGCTGATAAGCACCCCTGTCATTGGTGACTGACGAGAGGATGCTGTTTGTCTTCCTTCCTCTGTTGCCTCCTACCTCTAATCTTGAATTATTTACCTCTAATCTTGAATTATTTAAAGTACATATTCCTCATCACTAGGACATGACAACTCTTCATTATTGACATATTCTTTCCAATCTATTTCTTTAGCAAAGGTAGTGTGATGATCTAATTTATCATCTAGTAGATCTTGTGCCCTCTTCTTGCAATTCAAATTTACATGTCCTATTTATTTACAATAGAAACATTTGTTTTTTCCCTTTGAAGGAATATTCTTAGGATTGTACTTTCCTTTTCTTGCTTTGTTATGTACAAATAAGACATCTTTAGATTCCGAGTCTTTATTATGATCAAGTAGAATAGATATTACTCCTTCAAGACTAATGGTTACCTTGCTTAATGTGAACATCATTCCAAACATATTCTTAGGCGAACTATTCAAAAGTATTGTTTTCTCATCATCATCTTTTACTTTCTCAGTAATCCCATCTAGCTGGTTTTACTTTCTCATTAATCCCAGCTAGCTGATTTAAGAGAGTGAAACTTACTTATATGATCTGCCTTTTTTGTACCTTTATCCATCTTCAACCCATACAATCTCTGTTTCAATTTTGTCTTGGCACTTTCTACTCCAGATCCCAAATCTCCTTTGCAGACTTTTTTGAAATCCACATGGTGTAAGTATGCTTTTGACAAACTGAGGCCAATAGTCACCAAAGCTTTTTGATTTTTGTTATTCCACTTAGCAAGTTCATTTGGATCAGTTGGCGATACTGAATTTGGTTTGACAATATCCCAAAGATCTTTTACAATGAGATGCAACTGCTTTTGTATCTGCCATGTATGGAAATCTCTACCTTCGAAGTTCTCAATGAAACTTAATTTATCCATAACTATTTATTTAATCAAAAGAGAATCAAAGGTGTCGGATTCCACCGATAATGCACCTTGATTATAACACTTTCAACACATTGACATTATTTAAATACCATTATGTGAACAAAATCTAATGAATAATACTCGCTTTCACCGGATCTAAACAACTTGGATCAAGTAAGAGACAAGGTAAGTAAGAGACATACCTTGTAATGCTAAGCATTTTTTAATCCACTTGATATGTGACAGTGGTGGAGGGCGGAGACACTGAATATTTCAGACAGGCCACCCATTTGATCCCAGCGGTGTACCTATATTCTCAGCCTCAAAGGTTCGAGTGTCTGCAGACGATAAAATAAGAAATTCAAATGAAATTCAACATGGGAAAAGATTCGGCAATAAAATCTGTGATTAAATTATGTTTAAAATTTTACTATTTTTGGGATGTTAATCCTAAAGATGTTAGGCAAATTGATGAGGAGGAGGTGCAACTAGGACTAGTTGGGCTACCATTGGATGATCCACTTTTGCCAAAGGGAGATAGTGACTCAAATGATTTTGATGGCCATTGATAGCTAGAATGAGGCTTAGTTTCATAGGCTGTGCCTGTAGCTTGTTATATTTTGATGTTTGAGATTTCTAGATACATGTTTGAGACATTTTGATTTGGATATATATATTGATAGACCATGATTTTGATGTTTGAGACTATTGGTATAATGCTGTTATACTGTTGTTATTATTGTTTATGTTGTTATACTACTGTTGTAACTCGTGAATCGGTGATTTATTTGCGTATTGTCTTGTTGTTATCAATTATTGACATCTCTCTCTCTCTTTCCCTCTCTATCTATAATATCTTAATATATTTTCATAAATTTGCACATGTATTTTAAAAATTTGTATACTGTCATCCCCTATTTTTGGCTCTTTAGGAAACGTCTTGGAAATGTGTCCCCTGCCATCCTCTCGTCCCTGTCCACGAAACGCCATGGAACATAGCTGATATATCATATTCATACTTTGCAAGTCTCAAAATGTCATTATACAATGAAAATTTAATGACAAGGTTTTTATGGTTGAAATTAGGGTTTTACAAGGTTTTTAGATTTTAAAACAATAAAAAATGTCTTGTGGGGCCTTTTTTTGGCACCCACAGCCTTGGGTGCCTGTGGACTTTGTCGGATTCTGGCAGGGTCCCTCACAGGCGGCTGGATTCCCTGTGGGTCCTGCAGAGTAGGACCCACAAGCAATCCAACCACCTGTGAGAGACCCTGTCGGAATCTGTGAAGAATCAAAATTGGAACAGTACTGGAATCAGATTCCTGGCCCATTTAGAGGAGTCCGGTAACTTAGGAAATTAACATGGATTCTTGTTTTTTTAAGGGAGTTTTTGTTCATCATTTGTTTGCAAGAGGTGGCTATATATATTTACATTAATTTGAACTACAAATATTATTATATAAATAATACAAATAACATTAACGTATAAAATAATATTATCTTAATATACAAAAACACAATATAAATAGATACATGGCACTACAAATATTATTTGTGTCAAATAGATAAACCCTAGTTTGAAGCATGACTGTGAATCCTCTGTTTTCTCTAGATGGCATGGCACTCGTGAATCCTTTGCTTGACGGATCATTTGCTGCCTAGTCTTCTGGTCTCCATATGTCTGTGGGTAGCCATTCCTGCCTGTCTAAGAGAGGATAAAACATGATTACGCCCCAAAAAATGCGGATACAAACCTCATTGTGCAAGAAATGGAAAAAACCTAGAAAACTTATGATACCAGATTTTTCGAAATGGTCCAAAAGCTGATTCTGGTTCCTCCCCGGTCCCTCCCTTGCAAGGTGGAATCCAGGCAGAACCCGGGAACCCATAGGCAACCAAGGTTGTGGGTACCCAATAACGGCCCCACGTGCCATTTGTTTTTTTAAATCTAAAAACCTTCCAAAACCCTAATTTTGATCTTAAAGCACACATTTAATGATCATGATGAGATGAATTTGAATGTTAATGAAATATGCTTGTAATTTGAATTTTCATTGTGTAATGACATTTTGAGACTTTTGCAAATTATGAATATGATATATGAGGTATTTTATATATAATTTTATTGTCATTTATCAATTTATGAGTATCACACTAACTTCTTATTATCATATGTTTGAAGTTTTGAACCAATGATGTATGAATCTATGATGTATATATAAATTTATAATTGTGTTATATATATTGAAAATATCTATATATATCCGTGGAATTGGAACCTGCCCAATTTTTTTGCCAAACCTGCAATCCCGAACCCATATCAGAACCAAGATTGGTAACTTAACAGAATACCCTAAAAGTGTGTTTCTAAAGACATTGCCAGGTATATATCCATACAAATATTAGGTAAATTTCAACCAATTTTTCACTGTTTTGAAATTTGCTGAATTTTTGAACCTCAAGGTCGAAATTTGGTGAACCCTGCGACTTAGTGTGTATGTGTATGGTTTATTTTAAAAAATGTTTCTGTTATTAAATACTAGTATAGTATTAAATTATTGGTAACTATCTTGGATATTCGAGTGAATGATTGAACAACACAAGCTTTGCTTTCTCTTATCTGTTGCTTCCAATTTCTAAGTTATTTAAACAACAATCTAACACCACAAATTGATCATTCATTTAGCTTTATGACTAACATCTACATTGTATAGTTCTAAGTTATATAAACAACAATCTATCACCATGAATTGATAATTCCTGTAGCTTTATGGCTAGCATCTACACTGTATATACCCATTATATGATTGTGTAACTATATGTGCTCACATACATGCTTGCACTTATTGCATGCCATGTTTCATACTTGTTTGTCATGCCCTGAATGTGTGACTCTTCTCTATTCCACAAGAGAAATTGTGCAAAAAGAAAATGTTTCTGACGTATTCAACTTCTATTTGCTTCAATTATCTTTGATTATAATGCATCCATTGTTTTATCTTTCCACCATAGGCTGGCAGAATAGTTACTTCAATACCAACTGTAATGTCCCTTTCTGTCACATTCCTGAGTTTTTTTTTGATTGGTGATAAGATTCGGATATCCACATCATAACCTTTGAGACCTCACTGCACATGCCTGGCTGACACATCTCTGCTCCACTGCCCTTGCCAGTCTCAAGTTTTCCCGTGTTGTTTGAATTTGTTGCCTTACTAGCAGCCACACCATTATTATTTACAACCCTTCCTGAGTTGCTGTCCTCTTTCTTCTCCATGAGTAGAACATGAGGAATGTTTCTTTCCACCAAGTCGCCTGTTTAAACACTCTTCTTTGGGCAATTTTCCGCCACATGGCTTGTTTGGAAACATTGTCTGCATCTGAAAAGGATGCCTTAATAATCCACTGGTTGAATCCATTCACCACTACCTAGTTTAAGGGACACTTCTGCTGGAAGAGCCTTCGTAACATCCACCTCAACCAAAATGCGAGCATATGTTGAATGAAAAAAGTTTTGAGAATCCACATCCACGCTCATAAATTTATCCAAGGAATTCCCAATAGCTTCAAGACAAGAATCAAACCAAAACTGTAACGGAAGATTTGAAAGCCTCTCACACAAGGGCATTTTGTTGAAAGATTCAGTGGCTGGGTTGAAGGTCGGAAACCACGGTTTCAGCAGCAAAGTGTATTTGTTATCCCAGCTCCAAATAGATTCACAGAAAATTTTCTTCCCGTCCAACTCATTATCAAAAGTCAAAACAGAAAAGCCTTGAGCACCCGGGCAAATCTGAACATTACCCTCCAAAATAGGGCCCCATGTCTTTGAAATGCAATTGTGTAGCTTTCCAAGGGAAGACCGAAACCCCTTAAATCTTCCAATCAGTCTTGTTTGACTGAAATATTTTGCATTTTCTGCTACTTCCTCCTCTACTTCTGCATCCAAATAGACTGAAACTTTATCTGCAAGCCGCTCAAAACATGCTGTGTTCTCTGTGTTCCCATTACTCACCTTCTTAACCGCTTCCCTGTACGATCCTCGAGCTGATCCAACATTCTTCTTCCCTTCTCTGGTTGACTGACATTTAAATCCACCACAACCTTCGGCCCCCATCCCAGACTTAGAGGGGTCCGGCTTCATGCCTTGGAGTGCTCATAGGAGCCTAACTGTGCTGTCAATGCTGAGGAGCAAGCACCTGTCTCAAAACCCTTAAAATCCGCTTGCTTCATTCTATCTATTAAACTGTCTTCTCTGCTTCCTACCCCATCACAGCCATTCACATGTTAGCACTTGCAAATTTTTGCTTGCTTCCATGTCTTTTTTCCATGTTTGTGCAATTGTTCCTATGATCTATGGTCTGAAGCCCTAAGTCTCTGTGAGAAAATCTGCTTTAATTGATGAAAATCCTGCTATGTTTTGCAAAGTCTTAAAGCCCTATTTTCAAATTTCTAGCCATTGGTTGCAAGAAGCCCTAAATCCTTTCCTAGACATGTTCTATTTTGTCATTACCTTTTCAAACCACTTAAAATCTTTTTAAGTCATGTGCTTATTAGCCTTGTCTTTACCGTTGAATCTCGCAATGAGATTGAATATGCTCTATTCTTCTTGAGATTGCACACACACCGTAGATCTTTTTCTAATCGGGCAGCTGGCGCTAAGTCGCTAGATTAATTTCAAGTTTAGGATTTCATTCAGCAATCACGCGGGGGCCATGGATTTTGTTTTGTTCGTAATCTCATTGAACGACTGGCATGTAATCTCAAGATAAACTCCAGAGTCAAGAAATGATTTAGAGACTCAGTTTATCTTCGAATCTTGTGATAGACCCGAGTTAAGATCAAGCTTGGTTAAGTTCATTTAGCGATTCAGTACAGGCCGTCGATTTGGACAGAGATGTGCGGTTGGCACGTCATCATTAGATAAAGATGAGGTCAACTCAAACATTGGGAGATTTAGCGAGGGCCGTTGATCGAGTTTCCATTCTAACATGTTTGTAGGGTTTGCGTTGGATCTCTGAATAAACTTTGAGGTTAAGAAATGATTCAGAGACTTTGAGACTCAGTTATCTCGTAATCTCCAGATAAACCTAAGGTAAAGCTCAAGTCAAGTCAGGTTTACTTCGAGATTCAACGTTGATTGTTGATGTATGTCAAGATCAAGTGTCTGTGCAAAATCTCTAGATGATTTGAACCAAGTACATAATGATTCAACGATTAAGCGCAGACTGTTGATTCAAGGCGAGATCTTGTGACTGGCATGTGATCTTGCAATGAAATAGTCAAGTACAAAAGTATTCAAAGATTAAGCGCAAATGGTTGATGGAGATTTGATCAAAGGGCTTGCGCGTAATATCGTGATGTGACCCGAGTTAAGGAAAGTATCTCGCGACTTGGAGATCTCTTCAGTCGCGCAATCTCATAATGAACCCATGGTTTGCCATATCAGGTTGAGTTATTCAGTGATCTCTTTGTCGAGATTTGACTCAAGTTAAAGTTAACTTGCCAAGGTTATGTTTTTTCCTTTAGTCGCGCAATCTCCAGATAAGAGCTTGGGTCAAGTTAAGCCAAAATGGATTATCCAAGATCAATTTGAACCGTTCATGTAATGTTGATCTTACGGCTGACGCGTGATCTCGGAAGGAAATGAGCAAGTACAGAAGTATTTCAGGGACTTGGCGAGGATCGTATATCTTGATCTGATCGTGTGGATGACGTGAAGTCTCTGAATAAATTTTGTGGTTAAGAAAAGTTCTCACGACTTGGCGATTCTCTTTAGTCGTGCAATCTTGGAATGAACTAAGGTTGTAATCAAGACAAGTAAAGTTAAAAGTGGGCTAGCCAAGATCAAATCTGAATTATGGATGCAGTGTTGATCGTGTGGATGGCCCGTAATCTCATAATATTTTGCTGATGTCATGGAAAGTCTCGAGATTCAGCGAAGGCCGTTGATCTTGTTAAGTACTTGCCTTAATCTTATGGCCTGCGCTTAATCTCAGAATGTGACTAGAGTTAGCCTATGGATTCAGTGACTTGGACATAAGAAGAAATCGGTTGACCAGAGTTCAAGGCTAGTTCAAAGTAGGTTAAGGGCCGAGGTTAGAGATAAAGTAAAGATCAGATAAGTTGAAAAAGATCGTGCGGTGTGTTGGAGTTCTAAATTTTTGGCAAAATTTAGAGTCCTATATAGTGATAAAACTCTAAAAATAGCATCCTAAACTCCATGCCCAATAATTGATGACATGATGGAGTACATGAAATGGGATACAAAAATATATTACTTTCTAATTATAAGTTGAGGGATTGAGGAAGAAATCTCTATGACAGAAAGAATCAAAATTTTGTAAGCGAAGGTTTCAGAGATGTTGAAATTTTGACCTGCTACAAAGATGATGTTGACAAAGGCTGAAGATGGTCGAATTTTAAAAATCTAAAAATGACCCAGTTCGGGAAATTAAATTTCCTATCTCCAACAGAAATATTAGCTTTTCACAAAGTGTTTTAGATTTTCGGCCAAGGCCAAATCCGAAAGTTAGGTAGTAATTTTTAGTTAGTTTATTATTTTTTCAAAATAAATTTGTAATAAGAGTTATGTCTTTTCACCCTAAAGAGGTGTGAAAGCCACTCAAACACATATATATATACATAATGTAAAGATACAAGAGAAGA
>MU227391.1:889020-919300 GCA_018584345.1 Thuja plicata | reverse complement strand
CTAAACCCGGTTTTGCTTGACGAATCCGGAATTGCAATTTAGAGAAACAAACAGCGGATTTGCAAAAACGAGAAGTGTCACTCCCAAAAACAGGAAGTGTCACTCCCAATTCCGTGAAACAAACGGGCCATTACATTGGAAACTTTGAAAACCTGGTTATGGTTTTGATCTTCCCATTTTACTCAAAAAACAAGGATTTGCAACTTCCATCTAAAAGGTGGAATTCATTTGAAAACCTGGTTATGGTATTTTATTGCTCTATTTTATTGGCTCATGTTCCCAAAATTGGCTCATCTTCCCAAAACTTTTTCATCTTCCAGGTCCACCAAACAGTTCAAATTATCTTCCCACAATGGAAAACCAGAATCTCAAAACCTTATTATGAGATAATAAGGTTTTGAGTCAAATTCCAATTCCCCAAACAAACGGGGCCTCAATGTTGCAACTATGAATGTGCTTTCATGATAATGGCTTTGTCAAAATTATTAGTTAGTATAATATTCAAAATTAGATTAATAATTCATGACAACTCTGAAAATATGTCATATCATGAAATTCTTGGTAAGTACTTCCTAATCTACTGAATCAGAGATTTTCGTCCCTAACTCAGCAGTGGCCAGATTAATGGATTTCAACTATAACTTGCCAAGAGTATTTAAGGGTTTTGTTGTTACAACACTCTTAATTCACCTTCGAAGGTTTTCGTCCTCCTTGATCAAGATTTGAGATTTTGTAAACTGTAATGTCCCCAGTATCAAGACAATGTTCTTATGACTTCAATTTACAAGTCTTCTTTTCTGTCAAAACCTTTACTCTCAATAATTATCTTGATATTATGTACAATTAGATGGTCAACAACACTTGCTTAAACCTTGACTTATGGGTCGATATATAAAGGTTGCTCGACATATAAAGGTTGCTCGACATATATGTAAATGATGTCTTACTATGTGAAGCAATATTCAAATCTTCAGTATTTTATCCTTATTGGTCTGCTGATTCATTGTATATTGATTTGATGCACCACTATCTTTGTATCCACCTTCTAAATGCTAATATTTTAAACATAAGAATTTCTGATATAACATTTATGTGTCATAACATTGTCTGCAATTCATCCAGTGTTCAATATTCTATTTTCACGCTCAATGTAAGATTGCCAGTGAAATAGATGATATTTAAATGTATCAAATCTTCTCCTTAATTTCGTCCAATGTTCTCAAATGCCTTAAGAGGCTGATTGCCCCTGTAAATTTCCAGCGATCAGGAAAGATATGCTAATAGAGAGATATGAAATTGATGATATTTAAATGTATCAAATCTCCTCCTTAAATTCGTCCAATGTTCCCACATGCCTTAAGAGGCTGATTGCCCCTGTAAATTTCCAGCGATCGGGAAAGATATGCTAATAGAGAGATATCTGATCCTTGATACTAATGCGCACCATTTCATAAATAACCGTTTAGTTATACATAGACTCTTGCTTAATCTTCTTATTAATCGTTGTTTCCAATAGATTGCTATCAACTTAATTTTTCATCGCTTTCTCTCTAATAATATTATCCAAGTCACTAGCTTTCATCGCTGCTTTCCATAGTCGATCATATTCAATCTGCATATTATTGTCTCTTTTACCCAAACCTGCTTGGTCTTATTGATGGTACGTATAATCAATCTGTAGTGACGATCGATTGGTATCTTTTGTTCCTCTTCGAATGCAAAGACAATGTGCTCCTCTGACAGTCTTTGATTATTGATTTCTTTCCATGGTTCTTTCTGTGATTAGCAACAATATGGTAGTCGAGAATGATATCTTTGGCCTCTATTCCTTCATTGCTTTTATTCGCTTCTTCCATGATTCTTATAGAGGATAGATCAGTTGGCTTTGCTTTGTATTCATTGGTAATTTCGAACAACTGGCATCATTTATTAACATATGTAATAGCTCCAAGTTGTGTGTTGGTTTCTGCGGAAGTCTTAGGAGATATTGTGTCATCTTCTCTCCAGTTTACTGTCAATGCTGCTGTCTGTATTTGCTTTATCCAATGTCTTATTTTCCCTTCTTTTTTGATGATTCGATGCCAAGTCATTATATATACCTGTGTGGAGTTTCTAAAGTAGCGACCTTTAGTTACTAAGAATTAGTTTTTATGTTTATTATTCATTTATATTATTATATTTAACAAATGTATAGTTTATGTATACTTAAAGATGATTATGTAGATATATAATGTAGATATAATATATTATTATTAAATATATGATTATACTTAATGTTCATGTTATAGTTGTATTAAATATATAATTTATATATTGTTCACATTATAGTTGTTTATTAGATATTTCAGTTTATTTATTAATTATTATATCTCTTTTATATACTAGTATATTACTAGTATTAAGAAATAATATTATTTATTGATTGTCATGTTAATATCTAATATTATTACTATTCATTCATTATTAGATTGCTTATTTCTTAATTTATTTTTATGACTTATTATTAAATTCTATTCTAGAAATGGGGACATTACACAAACCTTAATAAGGAAAAATAAGGTTTCATTCTTAACTCTCTTTATGAACTTGGGAAGGGTTTCACCCTCCTTTTTAGCATATCACTTCCTCAAATTCATGATTGATTGCTTAATGGTTTGATATATCTTTTGCTGATTGCTCAATTGACTATTAATGATTGGTTGATTGATCTTTGCTGATTGATTGCTTCCATGATTCCTTGATGGATTGATGAGTGATGCTCATTTGATGCTCCTTTATTTGCCTGGTGAGGTTTGTGTGGTTTTGACTGAGACATACTCAGACCGAATTTGCAGATCTGAGATGGATGCTGGCCAAACCTTGTCTGGACCAATCTGGGTTTGGCCGGCATTCAACCTGGCTATAGGGCTTCATAATGTGTCAAATATCTGAGCTGATAATTCTGCCTGAATTATAGCTTATCATAATTTTTGTGTTGCTATTGGTCTTTTATAAAGATTAGAGTACTACTGAAGTAGTTTCATGTGTCTCCTTCAGTGTGATTTTGTCTTTGATCTCAGTTATTTCCTTTGCATGTTCTATTTCTTATTTGAGAAGAGAAGTAAATTAAAGTCTGTGTTAACTTCGTACAGTTTGATTTTAAACTCTGTTGCAGTCCCCTGCTTGTCCATGTTGGGTGTGAAATTCAAATGGTGACATTGCATATTGAATCAATGTCAACTAGCTTCCAATAGTATCACTGTTAAAATTGCAGCTCGTGAGGTTGTGGTTAGGTGCAAGGGTCTTTTCTAAATAATCTGTCAGTACAGAATGAAGCAAGTTGGAAGTCAATTTGCAGATCTTTATATGTCTAACGTCTTTGGAGTGAACTTATATCAATTTTCTATCGCCATATCTCATTTGACATGCTGTTTAGTTTAGTTCTTAATAGCTTTGATTGCATCTCAAAGGCTGTAGCACACTGTATCTGTATAGTAATTCTTTTATAAGCTGTACTTGAAATATAATGTTTGGTTCAGGTTTGTCAGATAAACAGATGGTTTTGATGCTGGGTGGTTTTCACAAAAATAACATAGCAGAAATGATATTTACAACATTGTTGAGTGTATCTCCCACTCTGCTCTTGAATTTCCCTTTTGAATAGATATCTTTATTTTTGGAATTTGTTTGTCTAAATGTATGTCTAGTTTTTTACTTATGCATTGCTGTTTTATGAAGAGCATTGATTGAGAGTTATTTGGTGGTGGTATCTATGGAATCCTGAGAACAAGAAAGATTATATGTGATGAGAAGTCGATGACTATTTTTGATGTTATCCCACTGCCCTCTTGATTTTCCCTTTTGAATAGCTATTTGTGTTTTGAAATTCGTTTGTCTCAATGTATGACTAGTTTTCTTCTTATGTGCTGTTTTGTGAAGAGCACTCATTTAGATTTATTCTTCTGGTGGTATCTATAGAATCCTGCGAACAAGAGAGAGATTATATGTGACGAAAAGTTGAAGACTATTTTTGATGGGAAGGCAACTGTTGGAATGTTAGAGATAGCAAAGTTACTGAGTCCTCACTTCATCAAAGCTAAGTAAACCGCCTTTTTATTTGGTAAGAACTGGGCCTTGTACCCAAGGGAATTTAACTTAATTATATTTGGAATTATCTTAAGTAGATAATTTAATTTAGTACTTGAGCTTACTTCTGTTGCATTGTGCATGAACAGTGACAACATGTAACTACACCCTGGTTTCAATAGTGTGAAATATGACAAGGAAGAAAGGCATGCATGATGGCTTCGGTAAATACTGTGCAGATGATTTTTGAAGGCAACACTTTGATTGAGTACCGTACATAGTTCAAATTTTTGGACTATGATTATTTGTGAATTTGTATTAGATGTTCAAACTAGTTGCATCCTCTTCACACGTATGCATGTTCCTTGTAAACTTTGAAATCAGTTTGTTTGGAGTTTGGGCACAAATTTTTAGGTACTTGATTCTGAGCTTGAAACTCTACTTTAAGTTTTAACCAATGCCGCATTTTCCAGAGTACGATTCCATTTTTCCTGTCAAAGATCAGAAGCATTTTTTTACTTTAGTAACCTTTCTTTGTTTGTTTTTAGGGGAAGTTTAATAACGTTTATCTTTTCTGTAATTTGTTTTTGATGATAAGATCTTAAGCTATTCTATTCACTAGTATATAGGCATTAGCTAGTGTTGACTTCTGAAATTATGCTCTAAGAAGATGAGGTAATTCACCTTGTATAAACTCATTAGAACACATCTACATTTTTTTTAATAAAAAAAGTGTTTTTGGTTATGGATATGGAAGTTCATTTACATTGGCATAGAGAGACACTCAAAATAGTAATTATATCATCGAGTTCATTCAGGAATGTATTACAATATGGTTTAATATAGCCTTTTAAATATTTCAACACCCCACCCTTAGGTTTACATACCACAGCAAAACATTTTGATTGCAACAAACAAATACATATGGTTTAGAATTTTCTTTCTGAAAAGACTAATATTGAATCAAGTGTAATCCTATCATGTTTACTTGTAATACTTGGAAAACTATAATCCCCAGTTCACCAAAGCATAGATCCTCTGAATTATTAGACAAAAATCCACTGCTGCATTAAGTTGTCTCATGATCCTTGGAACGGTGTATTTCCTAGTTCCATGAACCTTTTGAAGGGGGTGTAATTTGCTAGTTCCATAGTTTAAAAATTAAGGGTGTATTTTCCTAGTTCCATTGTATCTGGGTGACAATCTTTATTGAGTTCATCAGATCTTTACTTGTTTCCAAAAAGCTTCTTCAATTCTATCAGTATCAAAAAAGAAAGAACAATGTGCTTTTCATACAAAGCACCATTTCTGAGTGAAGGTAATTTGAGACGAGGAAAATCCTCCAACCTTTGATGGCTTTAGCATTCAATTGCGAAGGCTCAAAATAAATATCTATCATTAGTATATTCAAAACAATATTTTTCAACAAAAGCATCATCTGGTGGACCTTCATCTTCCCCACATTCCTCAGTGTAGGTAACATATTGTAATTTGTCTTTGAGTTTTCTATAAAAATATCATTGGCTTGAGTTTTTTGCAAGACCAAGCTAATGTGACCCTGGTTTTTCATAGTAATAACATTCAATTTCTGTGTTTATTATTGCTTCATGAGTATAATACATTCTCATTGAGGATCAGCTTTTTTGCATCTGTTCAATTTTTCTTTCTTTTTCTTTTAGAACTGAGTCATAATCATATCTTTTAGGGTTTGAGAAGTTATTTGATTGAGTGTAAAAATAACAATATTGTATTTCTGGATGCAAAATATTTAACAAAATAGCTTTAGCATTGTCATCATCTGTTACAGCCTCGACTTTTGCTAGTTTAATGAGACACATCAAATTGCTTACAGGATTTTACATGGTTTCTATTTGCCATCTTAAATCTGAGTAGTTGATTTTTTAGGGTAAATTTTCTGTTAAAAGCTTTTGCTCCAAACATTTTATTCAAATTGTCTAAAAATTGTGTTGATAATTTGTTTAGATCTACATGACCCAATTCAGAGTCAGGAAGAGCAAGACCAGAAATTTATAGTGCACAAACAAGCAATATGGGTTTCAAATGCAATAGCCCAACTGTTAGGCATCCCTTAATGATTACCATACATTTGAAATTGGTAACCATCACTTTTGCTGGTCAAATGCAACCCAGATCAGAATTTCGCTGAACAATAATGTGTTCAGTATAGTGACAACAACAAAAAGTGTTTAGTGAAGGTCATATTTATATGGCGTCATAGGAATCAAATTTGTGTTGTCTGTGTCCTCTTTCTATTTGGTTCCTTGTTGACTGCCAACACTGCTGTTGGCCTTCTTGCTTCCAAGTTCACATAACTGATCAACCTGTGATTCACAATATGCAGCAAGCTTTCAAATAGGATATATGTATTGAATGTGGTTAAATAAACGGGGATGTGAGGTGATGTTAAAATTTTCAACAGGTCAGCCCTTTGTACAGTTCACAGGATTTCGTGAGAACTCACACATTGGATATCTTCATAGACATGCAGCAACAAGTATTGAGCCCTTTTATTGCTGTCTGCCAAAAAAGTCCAGATTCCATTCTACCCTCCCTCCACCATGCTGTGCTTGTGAAATCTTTAATTCAAGTGCTGGGTGTGTTTTCCACGCACGTAAAACAATAATCTACGTTCATTCTCCTCTGCTCGATACACTGCACAAGCGATGCATTGGCAGTTTTCATCACTTCATTCTGGATGCGTTCAAGACCTTTTCCCCAGTGCTCTGATATCATATTGGGAAATGGAAGAACATTTTTATTGATACAGAGACTCAAAGTAATATTATATCGTTGAGTTCATATAGAAATTTATTTCAATATGGTCTTTATAAAGCCTTTTAAAATATAACTTTCCAAATTGTTATCCTGAAATGTAAGTAATTGTTTAATAACAAAATAAACATGTCGCTAAGATAACTTTATTAATGTTACCCTTAATATTGTAACACATACTTTGTCTGTCTGCGTCACTTCTGTTGACCTGTTTTGATCTTGATACATATTTGTTTTCAAATGATTCCTATTCTTTTAAGTTCTTGTTATTGTTCTTTAGGATATTTAAACATTGTAGCACGTAAAAAATCTTTTTATTAGATTTGTTACAAAATAGTTGTTTCTCCGTCACTTCTGTTGACCTGTTTTGATCTTGATACATAATTGTTTTCAATTGATTCCTATTCTTAAAGTTCTTGTTATTGTTCTTTAGGATATTTAAACATTGTAGCACGTAAAAAATCTTTTTATTAGATTTTTAACAAAATAGTTGTTTCTCCGTCACTTATGTTGACCTGTTTTGATCTTGATACATATTTGTTTTCAAATGATTCCTATTCTTTTAAGTTCTTGTTATTGTTCTTTAGGATATTTAAACCTTGTAGCACGTAGAAAGTTTTTTTATTAGATTTGTTACAAAATAGTTGTCTCTCCATGTTATGGTTTACCATTTTTTTCACATGCATCTCTGATAATTAATATATAGTTTTTGAACTTTCTCATGGAATCTTCCAATATTTTGAGTGTAAATCTTGTGGGCCTATATATTTGCTAAAATAGGTCACTTGGAACGCTTTCTAGACAATAAATAGTGGGTTAATTATTAGAACGACTGCTTTCTAGTATCAGTGGCACTTTGAGTCTTGACGTTATTTATTGCACAAAGCATATCATATGTACACGTTACTGCACACACCCGGGTTTGGTCTAGAATAGTGATAGGCTGTGCTCTTATTGTATGTTACAGAAGAGCCCTTATTTCAGCTTAGGGAAAAAGACTCAGTGAACACGTTCCAATGGCTGTGATAGCAGTTGTTGATTTCATACCTACACTTTGTTACTTTAATACCCACTATTGTTGGTTTACTGTCCAATATTTTTCACAACATTGCACCAATATTTGTGACTTTGAATTTGTTATTGTTGATGATGACTCCATAATTAATTGAAATGTATGCTTTATTAAAAAAAGCAACCAAGTACGTGATGTCACATCAGGTGCAAGTATGAGTTTCTTTTACACGACCATTATTCTCATTTTTTTTTTGGGTTGTTTTGGACACCTTGACAAAAAGCATGCTGTCGTGGTCCTGAAATCTTAGTTACAAGCAGGGGACTTGCCAAGTATGCTGCTGTAAAAAATTAGAGGTAATTTAAAATTTCCACATAGGATTTTGAGAATTGCAAAGTTAGAGTGCACAACTACTCTTTCTGGTATCTTAGTATACTGAGACAAGTCTCTCTCTTTGGTACAGGAGAGCCCATTTTTTGGTCATGTCATTTCTATAAAGTATGGTAAGACGCATTCAAAACATTATTATAATTTGGTGTTTGGTAACACATTCAAAACATTATTATAGTTTGGTGTTTGGTAACACATTCAAAACAATTGCAGTAAGGGGTTCTAACATAAATTTGATAGCCATTTACATAGAATTTCATGATTTTAAAGTCTTTTTGGGATATTTCTGATTTTTGCCTTCTCGACAATAAAAATTTACTCTAAATGACAATAGAGATTAAGAACTTTAATAATATTCAGATCAATATATTGTAGCATGATAGACAAATTCGCTGAATTAGAGCCTTTCTTCCGAACTCTAGACTGGCAGTACCAAGGGTTTTCGCCTTTAGCTTGTCAAAAAGTATGAAAGGGTTTTTATCCTCCTTACTCTTTGGACCAATTTTGAAGGTTATTGTATAAACATGGAAGGGTTTTCGTCCAAACTTTATAAGAGTATGGAAGGGTTTCAGGCCTTCCAATTTTCATCGACTTGGAAGGGATTTCGTTCATCCTATTTGCAAGACACTACCTTGAGTTAAAAATGATAATTTGATGTATTGCTGGACTTGCCAATTTGGCGTTTTTATGAATTTATAATTTTGTTTATTGCTGAATGAATTTCTCACTTAATACTCCGAAAATAAATTTACGAGTTAATTGAGTTTCTTGGATAGATCCTTGGAAAATCTATTGGAAAGATCTATCCTTTATACTTACTGGTGGAGAGTGACCACCTTTCGAAGATTAATGGTTGAATGGTGATGATCCATGTATGTCCTCAACTAAAATTAAAAATTTGAGGGAGTACTTTTCATGTCTTTTGATCACTTATTATACTTAGTGTTTTTTTGTTTATTTATTTATTTTTATTATTTTTTATTATTTATTAGAGTACATTACATAATAGCTTGCTGCAAATGAGAGAAATTGTGCAGTTCACATTTTTTTTTTGGTCTAATTGATCGCATAGGAATATTGAGAAAGGGTTTTTCTCATCATTATTTTTACCAAGACATGTAAGATATGTATCCAATTTTGCATGGTATCAATTTTGCGACGCTTTGAGCACATTTATGCCCCTCCAAATCTACTACATCTTGCATCAAATCCTTTCGTCCTTTGTGAACAACTCTACGAGCCTGATGCAATCTTGCTATGATTCACTTCCTTTGAAGTTAAGTGTTCTTTCTTCTATTTTAAAACTGCTTTGCATCTTCACCACAAATGGACTCATCCCTTGGCCATCTATTCTCATGACAGAACAAATATTAGATTTTATTTTTATCACGAGTTTATTTCGTTTCAAATTAATAAAATTTGTATTGTTTTTTACATGACAAACATTTTTAAAAGATTTTAAATGGCCCCAAGATTTTGTTAGTCATTTTTTATTTTTTTTTGTCATTCATATAATAGAGAGTTTAACATTGATTCCATCTCCATTTTCTTCAATTTTGTTATCATATTTTTAGGCCACCATATAGATTGCTGCTCTATTTTAGAGTTGTATATGATTTTTTGTTTGAAATCTTTTATGACATTATAGTTTAAAAATAATGATCAAATCTCTTAAAACAAACATTTCATTAAGTAATACTATATTTATTATCCCAAACTAAGATAACACTTAAAAGACACGGACCGCAACTTTTTAGCATGTGATGGTAAACACTTAGGTATGTAAAAGAATCAAGGATATTTTAGAATTTATAAACATGATTTAATTCCCAAGGGTAGACCCTACAATGAAGCTTTTTTTTAATTACTTTTTATTTTTTTGAAAAATTAGAATCCATCTTAAGTAAGGCTTTCTAAGATCAAATTATTTTAATTTGAAAAAATTTCAATAGAACATAAATTTGGTTGACAAGACAACTTGTCACCTTGCAAAGAGTTTCTTGTTTATAACATGGAGGTATCATTGATTCCCATGCTCTCAATATACCACAAATAATTGTAGATTTTGAAGACTTAAAAAAGTACTTAGGCACAAGGAGATCATGTGTTTGTATAGACTATTGCATACTAGTATCTCCGATGCTTTGGTAAAAATGAACGAGGGTTATTCCTTAAAGTTTGAGATTCTTCAGAGTTAGAACCCCTTTTGATTTTTGATTTACAATACGATTTATAATTAACATGTTTTTTTATTATTCCCTACATCATACAACAAGAAATTATGTATAAATTTTGAACTTTCATCTCTTTAATGACTCAAAAACCCAAGATGAAGCATAGTAGATACTACAATAAACAACTTTTATAAACTTTAATCTTTGAAAGAAAAAAAGGTAGGCTTTGTTACATTAATTTTCTTTTTCTTTTTCAAAACCTTAAAGATTCATTTTCAAATATCGCCCAATGAAGTAAAAACAATAAGATAAATATTTAAATGTGATAGTTTTATTTGGTCCTCATTCCAATCCCTATTTATCAAAATAATTTGTAATGTCATCTTTCCAACTTTAAACAATAGAGTTGTTAGAAAAGATCTTTGATCTTGAAGCAACACAATATTTCTCTAGTCTATTTATCACAATCTTAAAATTATTTTAACAAGTATAAAAAAGCTTAAAAAAAATAAAAAGAGTTGAGGTTAATATATAACTTTTCTTAAAGGGGTTTTGTATTTGTCATTTATTTCAATTTGAAAATAAGCATCATTGAAAAATATTTCCATCATATTATAAAATTACTTTTTAAAATTTGGAGCTTTCATCACGTAAGATTAAAAGGCCAATCTATCTTATCATAAGCTTGTTTGAAGTGTAGAAAGATCACACAAACATCTGTACTCTAAAAGTTGTAGTCAATGACTTGTAAATCTCTGTTTCCTTGTAAGATAAGTTCTCGTGTTTGTTGCACTTCGACAGTTTGGTCGAAGTCTCTCTTTTGTATTTGTTGTTTCGACAAGTTGGTCGAATTTTGTTAATGTCTTTAATGTATTATGTCATGTGATGTATTAGGGTGTTTTTGACAGTTGGTCGACACTCCTCTTTATTATGGACTCATGTGTCGCATAATCAGTTCGACAATTGTGGTCGAACCTTGTTTTCTTTCTTTAAATTCAAGGAAAATAATTTGTTTTTGTCATTTTGTACTTAATTTGATGTTTGACTTAGATTGACCGACTCTTTTGTCTTGTGGATATTGCTGATGTGGCACAAGTTGTCGAGGGTTCAGTCTTTATATTTGAGTTAATTAATTAAATAATTTTTATTATTTAATTAATTGGTGTCATTCTTTCTAATTCAAACTTTAAATTATTTTTTCCCTTTAATTTTTTTGTAATTGAATAATTTTAATTAATTATTTAATTTTCCTTTAAAAATTAATTATATTATTTTTATTGTTCAATATTTTAATTAATGATTTAATTATTTAACGTTTATTTAATTTTCCTTTAAAAATTAATTAAATTATTTGTATTGTTTAATTAATCTCTTTCACAAATTTTAATTAAATAATTTTTAATATTTAATTAAATGATTTCTTTTTTGTTTTTGTCACTCCAATTAAATAATTATTTTATTTATTTAATTTACTGTCTTTTAAAATTAAATAAATTATTTAATTTATTTAATTATTACACTTTCCTAATGCTAACTGATTCTTTCAAAAATAAATAATATATTTATTTTATTTATTCCTCATGCACAATTAAATAATTTTTAAAAAAAATTTATTTAAAGCTTATTATATTCATTAGTTCCACCCCTTTAACTTCCACTAACTAACAATTCTTCTTTTCAATCAAGTCAATCTTCTAATTATTGTAATCAATTACATCTTCAGTCTTCAGTCATGCAATTACTTCATTGTCAATCAACCAAGTTATCTATTCAATCAATCTTGTCATGCAACCAGTGAATTGCCAATTTGTCACAATCATTTGTCCAATCAGTCCAGCTTGAATTAATCCCACCCATTCATTATCACCCAATATCCCTCAATCTGAACTATTTTTGAAATTTAAAATTCTATAAAATGAGATTCAATTCTCACAATTTTTGGAACCACAATTCTCAAATTTTCACGCTGTCACATTGAAGATAAAATTTGAGAGCCTAAACTGCATAGGAAAAGAGAGAAACAAGGGAGAGTTATTGGTTGTTGTGGGCAGTTTAATTTATATTGATTATCATTATAGATTGTGCATTATAGATTGTGCATGATTGATTACTTATTGATCTCTCTTGGATAGGTGTAGGATTTGCAATAGGCTTGGGTCTTTTGTGGTTAGATCCTAATATTCTTGTTGCAGATTTACAGATCAGAACAATTTTACCACCTATACAATATCATGATTTGATTTTTGTACTCAAAATTCTCTAAGATGTATTTGTCTTTTACAAGCACAATTTGTTTAGGGGTATTACTCCATAGAGGATATTAGTGAGCCTCGGTGTCAAAGTTTTAGCCAAATTCATTTAAGAATTATTCATAAGAGTAGTAAGTCTCCAACCCTTAATAAGGGTTCTATTTGCTTTCTTAGAATCAATTTGGTGAGCTCTATATTGATTTCTTGTCAGTCCCTTTTTGAAAAATTCTAAAATAGCCATTTCCTAAAAATAGCGAGTCAATAGTCCCAAGATCAATTGATTGTTTTAGAAATATTAATTAATTTTGTGATTTGGATGATATTAGAATATTATTTAAATATAAATTATTTTTACAACATTGGTGTGAGATTCTCTTTTAGCCTATTTTTTTTCATTTAGTGGCCATGCCAAGGTAGAACATGTGGCACAATGTATTTGGTAAGGAAGAAATTTGTGGAATTATTGGACACTTGACACTAAGAGTGACATGTACTTCATGCAATGAAATATATTCCCTTGGTCATGAGTTTTGGGTTCTCAACTTGGAAATTGATGATTTGTCATGAGAACATGAATTTGGGCTTCACTTGGCATTACTCAACTCTGCTATTTTGTTAATACGCTTTACTATTCTTCATAGGCTATAAACTTGTGGAGGAGGCTCAAGAACATGATGTTTGAGGGTTTCTAGTTGGACTATGTATGAGAGTTAAAGGTTCATCATGATGTAGTGTCACAAAGATTACCATTGTGTAGATCATAATTTTTTATTAGTGTTTCAACAGTTTGTGTAGGTTTAGATGAGGGTTTGTGTGAGTTTATATTTTAAGTGTTTGTTGTAGCTTTTATAATAGAAAAGACGATGCATTTTTATGTTATTACATGTTTAGAGAAAATATTTTATTAATGCATATAGTTGCTCCAAGTATTGTGAAGTTTCATTAAAAACTATGTGATTTTAGCTGTGCTTGCTAGTACCCATTTTGGGGTATTTTGGTGGTCTTGAGGCCATCATTCTCTTATATTTATCTGTGTTCCTCATGTAAACCTTTAGTAATAACTCCAATGTGAATATTAATGAGTTATCTTGACAATTGATTAATGCTTAAGTACGCACTGGCTTAAGTTTTTGGTCACTATTTTGAGTCAAGTTGCAACAGATACATATTGTTGTTATTAGATTATTTAAAAGAAAAAATAGAGTTTTAGCTTTAATTTGGTGTGATTTGGCATACATTTCTATCTATACTTGATATGTGCATTGCAACACCTCTCCATCTAATTCGGTAAGGAGTGATGTTGGTAAGTGAACCCTCAATATTTTCTAGTAGTTTGTTGATTTGCATCTATGTAAAGCTTATGATAGTTAAACATATTATTTAATTTTATGTGCCATTGATGTTTTAGTGGTTAGTAAATAAAAAAGTATTATTCAAAAACAATATTGTTTGCATAATTGAAAATGATAAGATAAATATAATATAATATAAATTTATTTTTTAGAATAAATAAATATATTATACTACTAGTAATATGAAAATTTCATATTTCGTTATATAAATATCATTTATAAATGAAATCTTTATTTATTGTAAATACTTTTATTATCATTTTTAATTAAGAAATAAATAAAATAAAACATAAAATCAAAATGAAATCTTTTAGTTAGAAGAATATTGTTTTGACCGGTAATATTTGATTTTGTATTAATATAGAACAGTGATACATCATTACATCAAAATTGCCACTATCCAAGTTGGCATATCTATCGTATTAGTCTAATACTCCAAATCTCTGACCCTTATCTCTATATGTGCATACAGTTATGTTTACATACACTACTACTTTCATCAGCCAAAATATTTATACAACCCTGGACATCCAATAAATAAAACACAACATATCTCAACATACTACCAAAATTGGACTACTACCATATTGACAGAAGAATACAATAAAATAGAGCTATTTTCTTTACAGAACCTGGAACTAGACTATGCCATCCAAGCCTTCATCATGGCCTCCTCGCTCTCGAATGGGATAAACATTCCTTCCTCTGTGTCGATGCGATATTTTCTTGACTTCCTTGACAATGTTGATTCTGCCACTGCCATCTGTTCTCCCTTCGAAGTCTTCATCTTGCTTCTCTTCAAAACCCTTAGATGTCCCTCCTTTTGATTTGGTTTCTATGCCTCTATCTCCCTCTTATTCAGAAAGACCAACAACTCTTCCTAGCTACCCCAAATGTCTTTTATCCGCTTCTCCTTCATCTTGGTTGTGCTCCACACCAAAAATGGTTGAAAACTTCTATTTGAACCTTCCACTACTCTCCATGGCCCTTCCCCTATTACTGTCCCAACACCTGGCTTTGAATTCTCCAGAATAGAAAGCATACCACCAACCCAATTCAGAAACACACTCTTTCATGATCCAGAGGGCCTCTTCCCTACTTCCCAATCGCAGAGCTCATGCAAAGAAAATTGAGGATATGTCCAAGTTTGTTCTGGATCGAAGGTTGGTATTCAAGTATTCTCCCCCATGAATGGTCTCCAGACAATGCCATAAAGAGGGATCACCAATTTTGAAGATTCCTTTCATCCTCCTCAACAACACATTTCCTGTAAATGTTGGAAGTTGGTTTGGAGAATTCAAAGAGAAATTAGCCTCCATTCTCTCTGCAACATGTCCACAATCTGAGTCTCAAAAAATAGCTTTTCACTCGAGTGTGTTCCTTGTTAGTTTCATTTGAGTCCTCTTTCCCCAATCTAGAAACTTCCAGCGAATTCCTGATGCCTTTAACCATCTTGGCTCGTTGTTGTTAGAGAATGATGTCTACAATCACAAATACTCTATCCTTCATGTGGCCTTTGCCATCTTCAGTTTGTTTTTAAAAATTGATCATTTTTAATCACCTTTTGGTTGGCCATTACTCAATTTCAACCTTGATAAACTAGCTATGTAGCTATAAATTCACTCAACGCAAAGGATATTTAAAGTTTTCAGTCTATTCCCCAACACTAGCTCTTTGGTCTATACTATTCTTCTAGCTCAATACATCGAAAGTATCTCCTTGAATGCTTCTAAAATCCTACACCATCTCTTCCTTTTCCTGGTCTTACAAAGATACCCCTATATTTGACATCTTGTCTACTACTTCATTTTCCTCCCTCTTTACATGTGTAATTGTAAAATCTCCAAATGTCTCCAGCAAGGATTTGATCATGTGTATGTGATTATTCAATACCAAACTCCAGATTCTCCCTTAATAATGTCATTGATGATTATCTGCGAATCCCCTTCCAGATGAAGCTTCCTTGCATTTTTAGTGCCATCTTAATAGCGAGTAATGTCGCTTGACTCTCTACCTCATTATTGATGCCTACCAAAAATATTTTTGCTTCTATAATTTGTATATTGCCTCTGTTATCCCTAGCTGCAAATCCTACCCCTGATGGGCCTAGGTTACCTTTTGAAGCACCATCAAAATTGACCTATGTCCAACCTTCGTCTGGGGGCCTAAACGATTCCTACTTTATTTTAGTCGAAGGAGGTTGAACCCTCAAAGGCCCATGAATGGGCCAAAAGTTTTTTGAACCTTGGCTATAAGCTCCACAGGCAAGAAGCCCCACTATTTCACCAAGGGTCAAAGTCAACGAATTTCATTTAAGAGCCACAGTACAGAGCGACCCTATGGGGAATTGAACCTTGGTTGTAGGATTTACATGCAAGAAGCCCCACCATTTCACCAAAGGGTCAAGGAAAAAATTTAGAAGAAATTTAGAAAGTATAAATGAAGGTCATTTTTGGAAGTGTAAGAAATGTTTCCCGCTTTTGATTGATTTTGGGGAGAGATTTGTGGATTTTTGAAAGGGTTCTTGAGTTTATAAAAGGAAATTTTATGGAAATAAAATGGGTGGTTTTCACTATGTATGGAGATTTTTTCATTTTGGGAGATTTTGCTGTTAATTGGGGAGCTTCCATTTGCATTGTCACTCATCATTTTCTTGAATTATCTATTCGTAGTTGAGGTATGAATTGAAACTTTTTTTGATTTCATGACTGTAATGGCTAACACTTTTTTCTCTCGTGTGATCTATAGCCCCCACACCCTTTTCCTTAGTGCCAAACACCTTCAATATTGGCATTTATAGTTGTGTATAGATCATTGTTTTGGGTATTAAATTATTGGATGTTGATTACACTTGTTCGATGTGATTGTTCTTTTATTGTTGTCTTTTTTCTGATGTGTTTGATTTTTTTAGCTTGTGTGATAACACCTCAATGTGTGCACATTGGTTTGATATTAGAGAAAATCAAATCTTCACCTTTGAAAGCCCCTTCTTTGTTTTGCTTTAGGCAAATAAAATGTTACTTGTTCATGATGACATTATTTTTCCATTAGTATGCAAAGAACACTTTCGGTAAACATACACCGAAAGACAGAACAAAGAGCAAACCGAAAATGCAGATATCAGAGATCACCGAAAATGGCTAAGTACAAAGAGAATCGACGACATAGTTTTGTGTGTAAACCAAAAATGCAAAGTCAGAAGGATAAAGAGGAACCCGATGTGTAGGATATAGTGCAACCTGAGAGAACAATCAAAGTGAAACCCGAGAAACAGTTCAAGCAAGGAACCCGAGAGACAGTCAACTGATTTCAGAGCATAACCGATCTACAGGAACTAAAAGTCGTTGAAGCCCGCAAAAAGTGGATTTGACTTCCACGTCATATAAAATAGTCTTATTCTATTTATAGAATCTTGATTTGTTTTTAAAACCATTTCTTTAGGGACAAGAAACATGAATGTAAGTGTTTCAATCAGTCTAACTGATTTAAAACACATAGACTAGGAGATCAAGGTAAAGTTGTAAACATGTGATCTTAGAGCTAATATCATTTTACGTGAAACTTGATGAGGTCAATCTATCTTATAAATAGATTTTATAATGATTCATTATATGAGAAGTGAGGAGATGATGTGAGAATAGAAAAGGGAATGAATGAAGCCTACGAGCACATCTATGGATCAGACTGAAAGTTTCAAGAACCAGAACAACAAAAGGTGAATTTGGTTATCAAGAACCAAGAACAGAGGCTACCGAGCAATAGAGGTATTATTCAATCACATTAGGTGATATACTTATTCATGTAATCTTAAATGGATCCGTAATCAGCAATAGGAGATTGCATACACCAGGTCAAATTGTAATTTGCTCTCATTCTAACAAGTGAAGCAAAGTGTAAAAATCCTTTCAAGGAAGGTGGATTTAACCATCCAATTGTGAATCTCTTAACTTAGTGCACACTCAACAGTGTTGCAAAATATATTAACAGAGTAGACTTTAACAGGTCTCCACAAATACTCTTAACAGGGTAGATCATCAGAAGTGATCAAATTGTAAGCCTTAACCGACCCCTTCCAATCTGCAGATAGTGAAGAATTTGTGGGTGCCATCCCCACCGCAGTTTTTACTTCCTAACAGGAGTTTTCTACGATATCATATCTTGTGTTATGTGTCAATTAGTTTCATGAATGTTTCTATGAATGTTCACATGTTTGTTAAGTTAAAGAATTGATAAGTCTTACACAAAGTTAGTATAGAACAGATGGTTGGATAAACAATTGATTACTCAAAGGATAAAGGTTAAAGGATACAAAAATTTTAGAGGTACTAATTCACCCCTCCCCTCTCAGTACAAACTTCCCATTAATTCCAACAATTGGTATAAGAGCTAAGTCTCTTATTTGGAAAGCTTAAAGGCTTAAGAGAAAGAATCACACAATGGAGAAGTACATACTTGACAAAGTATTGAGAATCAAAAGCTAGAAATTTAGATCTTCTACGAGTAGTATAAAGAAGCTAGAATTAAGATGAGGCAACTATTAGATGAAAGAAATATTATGGCATCTCACTGTAATGAAACAAATTATCATGAGGAAGAGATACCAGATTTCTTTGAGTCATCAGGATCATTTACAAGCAAAGCATCAGATACATCAGAAGAAAGCATCACAAGCTTTAATGCAATCAATCAACATCTGGCTGGACAAGTGAAATCTTTGCAAATCGGTCAAGAGACATAGATGGTAAGAATGATTGATGTCATGAACAATGCTAGACAAGATGAACAAGAAAGAACATTAGCTATTGATGATAGAAGGAAGGTTATTGAAAATCTACAAGAGAAAGAGTCTGAAATACAAAGACTTACAGAGCATCACCATGAGATTACAAATTAGATTTTTCTTATGAGTCAAGAAGCAAGCATAATGAATGTTGAGCTCATTGAAAGAATGGAAGCTATCGGCGAGCTAAGGGAAGAAAATGAAAAGCTAAAACAAGAAATAAGAATTCAGCAACAACATAATGAAATTATCAAGAAAGCTAAGGAAAACAATAAAAGAATGGATGATTTTCTTGAAGGACAACGAAGAGTCAACAACAACACCGGTCTAGGCTATACCGAGAATGGAGAATCACCCAATCAATCTGATCCAAAGAATGTCTATGCAAATCCAAGACCAAGAAAGATGACATGTAATCACTGTGGAAAGCAAGGCCACACATCAAATGTATGCAGGAGCAAAATGAAAAGTATTCCTAAATCTACATCTTCATTCATAGGATTCTGTTATAAATGTAACAAGAAAGGACATAAAGCATATGAATGTAAGTCTGAGACGAAACAACCAAAGAAGGAAACCTACATGGACAAATACTGTCCTACTTGCAAAATGAATGGGCACACAACTCTTGAATGCTGGAAAAAGAAAAAGAAAGCATGGAAGCCTAAAGGTCAATAAACTGCCTATCAACCGAAAAGAGTCGGTAACCAGCACATATGGGATCACAACACATGGAAAAATTGTACAACATGTGGAAGATTTGGTCACATTGCTGCAAACTATATGAGATAGTGGACAAGAAAGTCTAGAGGCTGGACTAACCCTGGAATGGCATGCTTACACTGTCATAAAGTTGGCCATCTCAAGAAAGACTGCAGAGACTGAATGACAAAGACCAACACCTTTTCCAATTGAAATACCATTGAAGACATCCGGAAGATGAGAAACAAAATGTGGAGGAAATCTACTAACACTGATGAAGCTGGACCGAGCAATGCAATTGGTGACACCTTATCCAATGGATCTGGTGACATCACCACCCCCACCTAAGAAGAACAAGTATGGAACTACATTACTCTAAGTATTATTTTACATCAGTTCCATAATACGTTGAAGAAATGCCAAATTAGCATAAGTAAAGATGCATCATAATATTACTTGTTAAAATCTGTGATAACTATTCCATCAGGCAATACATACCGAAATACATCAGTATATGCTCAGAGCTGAAATTGTCTGCACTTACCGAAAAGCGTTGGTTAACATGTAAAAGCAAAGTTGCTAGTATAAGCTGAGACTTGTCAGTAATCAAGCAAGTTGAATAAGTTGTTTTCACAAAACACCGAAACCCGTCGGTAAAAGAAAGAGGTTTGACGACTGCCCAAAACATCGTGTTGTCACTGAAGAGAGAATTTAATGTTCAAATCAATGACTCTGTCTTCACACACCGAGGATTAGTTGAGCATTAATGAATCACTTTTAGGGAAAACTTCTATAAAAGGGCGATGAAAGGGTTTCATTATTCACCAGCAACCAGAGTTAGATACTCTGTTGCCAACTCCATCTAAGAAGCCAAGAACCACAGCTGCTTCAAGAACAAGAAGCCAAAAAACTAAGGACTCAAGTCCTTCACCCTTGAAGAAAGGTCAAGTAAAGACCTATAAGAGAAAAACTACACCCAAACAACCCAAATCTACTAAAAGAAGAAGGAAGCTAATCAAGACTAAGGAAAATATTGAGGACACCGAACAAGATGAAGGTGTACAAGTAGAAAAGATTAAGGTTCCCAGAAAGCATTGATGAGGTATGAAAATCTATTGCAAATTAAAGATCTATCACAGATTCTAAGATCAGAAGATGGCTAAAACTAGATCCAGAAGATCAAAACGAAGTTGAAGATGCCATCATTGCAAAGATGTACAAATTCAAGTACGTACCAATACAATTCGAAGGTCAAATAGTACCGAAGGAACTCATGGACATATTATATGCCAGATGGTCATATGCATTAAAGAATGAGAAGGAGATAAGGGAAAGAGTACTTGTGTCTCTTATGCCTCTTGTATCCAAGAGGGAAGAAATTGATGAGATGATGGAGAACCATACAAAGAATTTTCACCCAAGTTGACAGGCTATAATTTTTCTCTAATACTAATTATTATCAATGTATGATAGGATTTGATATTCGGTTTGAGATAACCAGAAATGTATATAATAATACTTCCCATGAAAATAAAACTGCAAATGATATTAATCAAATATTATTTGTACTATTAATGATAAAGACCAAGAGTACTTTGAGACTGCAGATGCTATGTGTCGCCGTATCCTTTGGGTCTATGATCATATATATATATATGCAAGTGGAGTCATGTCCACATGGAGTCTGTTACTCCAATTAAGCCTTGAAGTTTTCATTAGTATTCAATAACTCAACATGGACAATCGGTAACATAGTCACAAATAGGACAGTTGGTATATTTAGCGAAGTGCAGAGTTAATCGAGAGCACTGATCACACCTAGAGTTAACCGAGTACAATGATACCCGAGCTGTTAGACTACACTAAGCAACATACAACACCGAGCTACACAGTATAACCGAAAAAGTAGTATAACTGAGATACACATACTACACTGAGCACTGAGAGACAACAATACCAGAGTGGACTAGAGGCCACATAAAAGTTTGTTATGGCACATTATTCTATGTAACAATTTTTTTGCCAACCTAGATAACGATTTACAAGATTAAGAAGAGCATTAATTACGGATATACAACATTAATTATTTATGTCTCCTATGTTAGATGATCAAGGTAAATTATGTACACCGTTGATCTTAGGGTAGGGGTGTAATTGTTAAACCCTAATTAGGTCATAAAGTTTGATATATAAATGTATAGATGTCAAAAATTTTAATGTATGTTGATCAAGCAATGATCAAGTATACGCCATACTACAGAAATCAGAGATAAGACAAGGGATTTCAAGGACAGAGACTACATTGCAGAAATCAGTTTCACGAACATAAGCAAGGCTACCAAGTAGAATGTATTATCATTCACATTGAGGTGTTATATTTTGTATGTACTTAATGGATATGTATAAAAAATATTGAGATTGTATATGTTTCAGATCAAACTTCTGTTACTCTCTAACAATTGTAATAGACCCCTAAATCTCTTAACATAGTAGACTTAACCATATTTTTGTAAATCTCTTAATCAAATGTACACATAACTTGTGTTGAAAAATCCTCACACAAGGTAGATCTAAATGATCTCATTGTTACTCCTAAAAGGGTAAGATCATCAGAAGTGATCATTCTTTGTAAGCTTTAACATGCTACTTTATTTACTACAGTAGTGAAGTTTTGTGGGTCTCATCCCCACCTCAGTTTTTACCTTCTAACAGGGGTTTTCTGTGATACCAAAATACTAGTGTCTTAAGTACTTAATTTCATGTATGTGTATTATTTATTTTACAGGAATTTACATTTCAACAATGATACTATATGTTTGGTGTATGCAATCTACTCAGTCGGTTAATACAAACATTGGTTACAAAGAATTGATTAAAAGTTTTTAAGGGTACTGATTCACCCCTCCCCTATCAGTACACACCCTTTCCATTATCCCAAAAAAGTCGCATTCCATCATAGACGTGACTCCACATCATGGAACTAATTTAGTTTAAGGAGCCCGATTATATCGACAGCAGTAACAACATCCTTAGATAAATAGTATCGATACTATGCCGATACCAATAATGGGCTTCTATGAATTTGATCACCGTTTATTATAAATGATATTATATTAATCGGTATATTACATCAAAGAAGTATATATAATGATTTTATAATTATATTTATATGTAATATGTATATATATATATATATATGATAATGTACATTACACACACACACATGTAATTATAATAATCATTATATATCAATTATTCTTTCATCGATGTAGATTTACCGACCAAAGCTATAACACACTAACACTCCCTCTTAGCTAGGGATGATAAATAGATCAAAATGAAAATCACAATAAGTCCATTAATTGTTGAAAAATAGAAGATATCACCTCACCGTGATATTAGGAGATATGGTATGAGCATGAATATCAAGTTATATGCTATTCACTATATCTGTCAAATATCCATGGTATGTGCACTAGCATAAAATCTCATGATGTCTACCATATGGATACTGAATCATGGCATGTCCACATATATTACATCACATAATATCCACCATGAAGATCTCTAACTCATATATGGTGTATTTAATGATATCAACCTTATGATATCTACGATGATATTTAAGAGATCCTAATGATCATGATATGTCCACAAATATCATGTCACATGATACCCATCATGATGGAGATGTCGCAAAGTCATCACTTCAAAACGTCAGTCAAATACAAGTGTATATTGTATAAAATTTGTCACCCTTCTTCATTGTACATAGGTGGGGCCCATTAAGTAATGGAGTCACACACATGATGAGAAAAAGAGTTTACACATTAAAAATGTTTATATATTAATACAAATATAAATATAATTTAGACACAATCTTAAATTATATTATCAACCATACCAAGTTTATCTCGAAAGTATTCAACTTTTTTCCCGGAGAGAGGCTTGGTGAGGATGTCAATAGTTTGGTCACTTGTACCAATATATTGTAACTGGATCACACTCCTTTCTACCATGTCTCTAACATAGTGATAAGGAATCTCAATATGCTTGAACCTGTTGCGGAACACTGAATTCATAGAGAGTTTGATACAACTCTGATTGTCACAATGGATAACATTGGGTTCCAGGGGATGTCCAAACAATCCTATTAAGAATTTTCTAAGCCATATAGCTTCTCTTGCACTCATGGAGGCAATAATGTATTATGCTTCAGTAGAACTTTGTGCAATAAATGATTTCTTTCTGCTAATCCAAGATATCGTAGCTGATCCTAAGCTGGAACAACGTCCCGATGTGATTTTTATATCTACCACACTTCCAACCCAATCTGAATCTGTGTATCCATGAAGATCAAGTTTCACTCGATCATATTTGAGACCAAATCCATTGGTTCCTCAAAGGTACCTCAAGATATGTTTTACTGCACTAAGATGTATCTCTTTCGGTTCACACATGAACTGACTAAGTGCATTCAAAAAATAACAAATATCAGGTTTGGTGTTGGCCAAGTACATCAGGGATCCAAAAATATGTCTATAGAGTGTAGGATCTACAAATTTTGAGTCCATTGCGGCTTCCTTCAATTTATGCAAATTTGTTTCCATAGGTGTGGACATTGGTCTACATTCCAACATTCTAAATCTCTTTAGGATATCAATTGTATACTTTCCTTGGTTCAGAGTGATGTAATTTGTATGCTGCCAAATTCTAGACCAAGAAAATAGTGAAGGATTCCCAATTCGTTCATTTCAAAATCTGAGTCTAATTCTTCTTTGTATTGGGTGATTAAATGATCTTCTCATGTGATTAGTAAATCATTAACTTATAATACAATAGTTACCATGTGACCATTTGTTACCTTGAAGTAAAGGTTGGGATCTGCATCATTTTTGGAGAAACCTAATCCCAAGAGGTAGTGATCAATTCTTTGATACCAAGCCTGAGGAGCTTTATTTTATTCAGACAATGCCTTCTTTATCCTACAGACATGAGATTATGCATTGTGAATGATTAAACCTTCTAGTTGTTCAATATATACTTCCTCTTCAATGATATCATTTAGAAAATCCGTCTTCACATCCATCTGGTGAATTTTCCACCCCTTTGTTATAGCAATGGAAATAATTGTTCTAATATATGTATATCGTGCAACTGGCGCAAATGTTTCTTCATAGTCAAAGCCTTCTTTCTGTGAGAACCCTCGGGCCACAAATCTAGCTTTGTGTTTCTCAATGCTGCCATCTGCTGCATGCTTTAGCTTAAATAACCATTTGGATGATACCACTGACTTGTCCTTAGGTTTGGGCACAATGTCCCAAACATCATTCTTAATCATGGATTGATACTCTTCTATCATGGCATCTTTCCACATGTATTGTTTTAGTGCTTCTTCAACATTTTCAGGTTCTATGTTTATGATCTCACTCATTAATGCCACATAATTATAAAATTATGAGGTCTTTTGCTCTCACGAAAGGTTCCTTTTGGAGTTACAAAGTTTTTGGCTTCTTGGGTTACTTTTCTGGCCCAAATAGGTCTCTTTCAATTTGTATTGTGTGGTTCTTCTAATGGGGTGATGTAATCATCATTTACTACTTTAGACGAGGTCTCTCTCTGAACCTCAGGAGTAGGATCCTCTTCCAGGATTTTAGGAGGATCTTGATTTTCTAACTCAAGAGAGCTTAAAGGTATTTTGAAGGCAATGCCTTCTTCAAATGTTACATCTCTGCTAAGTTCAAGGTTTTTATGACCAGGTATGTAGATTCTATAAGCCTTAGAGGTTTCACTATACCCCACAAATATTCCCTTCTTTCCTGACGGTTCTTGTTTGGTCCTCTTTTCTTTAGGCACATGAAAGTATACAGGACAAACAAATATTCTTAGGTGGCCGATGTTAGGTTTCATACCTGAGAAAACTTCTTCTGGAGTTTTGTTGTCTAGAAGTGAGTGAGGACATCTATTTTGGATGTAGAGGGTTGTTTGAGAGGCTTCAACCCAAAATGAGATTTCCATGTTTTGATCAAACATCATGGCTCTAGCAGCCTCTACTATTGTCCTATTCTTTCTTTCAGCTACTCTGTTTTGTTGAGGGTTATACGGTACAATAAACTCCCTCTTAATCCCAACATTTACACAAAACCTTTTGAATATATCAGAAGTATATTCCCCCCATTGTTTGTTCTAAGTGTTTTGATTTTCTTCACTGACAAGTTTTCTACAAGAGCCTTAAATTCCTTAAATCTCAAAAGAATTTCTTCAGAATCCTTATTTTTTAGAAAATAAATCCAAGTCTTCTGGGAGAAGTCATCAACAAATATTACATAGTACAAAAATCCCTCCATAGAGGGTATCGACATGGGTCCACATAACTCTGAATGAATGAGTTATAATACAATATTGCTTTTACTAGAACTATAATGAAAAGTTCCTTTATTATTGTTACTTAGGGCACAACCCTTGCAGGTTTCTTCATGGTTGTGATTCAAATTATGCATACCTTTCACTATATTCTCTATGGAGGGTAGAGCTCGGAATTGAAGGTGTCCTAGCATTCTGTGCCAAATCTCATTTGAGCTTGAACTTTCATGAACGAGAGCTTGAGAAGGGGCGATGCTTAAATTATAGAGTGATCCATGCCTAGCTCTTATAGATAGAGCCTTCTTGATGGTGGAGTTCTTTGGCCATGCAAAAAAATTTCCTTCCATGAAGGTTGTTCTGTATCCTTTATCTTCAAGTGCTGAGATATACACAAGGTTCCTCTTTATTCTCGATACGAACAAAACTCCAGTGAGCTGAAGTGATATGCCCGATTTCAGATTTATGGTATAGGTTCCAACCCCTTTAACAAGGTAGTTGGTATCATCTCCAATGGTCACCTACTCATCAGACTTTTCTTCAAGAGAATCTAGGCGTTCTCTGTATCTTGTGATATGATGGGATGCACCACTATCAATCACCCTGGTATTAGGGTTATTGGATGTTTTAATTGACAAGGCTGAGTAGAACACATACTTCTCAGAGTATTCTTCTGGGTTTGTCTTTCCAACTTTAGCAAAGGTAGCTTATTGTTTTAGTCTATCTGGGAACTTCTGGGCATAATGTCCATAGTGATCACATCTGAAGAATTGTACTTGTGATATGTCTCTTCTCTTTTTGGAGGATCCTTTCCCATTTGAACCCTTCTCATTCTTTCTTTTGAAGTTTCTCTTCTTCCCACTCTTATGGGATTTGGAGTATAATACATGGATGTCCTCATTTTTTGTGTCTAGATTTATTCCTTTAGTGATTAGCCTTGATCCCTCTTGAATACAATCCATTTTTTAGTCTATCAAACTTTGGGAATTTGGAATTGTAAACACCTAAAAATTGTCTAGCAAACCCATAGCCCCCTTTTCTCAAAACATTTGGTCTTAATAAATCCCAAATCTAAGATATTATCGCTAGACTCTAAATTATTGAGCATTTAATCAAACATGCTTATATAATTTTAATCCTAACTTGTTGAATCAAATCATCAAACATCAAAGCCTAAAACCCAAAAGCATAAAACATTGAGATAAATAAAAAATTCCTAAGTTCAAAAATTGAACCCATTTACACATGGGTGTGCACTAAAAAATCAAAACAAAACAAATAAAATGAGAAAATACTAATTTTGTCTTATTCTCCACAATGTTGACCAATGAAAATCACTTTATCACCTCACATGGATTGAGGGAAATTGCATCTCCACCATTGATAAATCTCTTTTGCCTCTTAATCTCAACCACTCATTCCTTGGAATATCTTATAAAAGGGATAGCTCCCCTTTCTCATTCATAACAAAAAGATTTGGAGTAGAGTTATAATACTATTTTCATTATAGAGCTCATTAGTGCATTCATAGTTCTTTTCTTTCATAGTAGTTTATTTCATTCTTGCCTTGTTTAGCTTCATTTCTTAGCTGAATGGAATTCTAGTTTCATTTCTTAGCTTAATAGTAGATGCATTGTTCTTACATTTAGTAGCTTGCATTTGCATTCTACTTTAAATTTCATTCATAATTTGATAGTTCATTGCATCTTCATTTTCTAAGTTTTGAGAGAAAAGTATGGAAGTCTATGCATCTTTCTCATCTTCTTTCATTGAATCTTCCATTTTGGAGTAGTCAAGTCACCGATTTATCTATGTTCAATCTGATGGACATCCATGAGAATCATACTCACTTCAACTAGGAAGCAATAATCCAATTTCTAGGGTTTTATGATAGTGCTTTGAATCTTATGTTTTCACTAACCCTTTGGATATAATGGTTTATTGAAGTGTTTGGTTGCAGATATTGATTACACATTTTACCACACACATTTTTGGCACCCACCATGAGGCAGGAAGTTGCATTTTTGCCTCATTTTCATGATTTTCTACATATTTTTGATGAAATTATTTTTTCTATCACACTGTTGTCTGTCCTCTGTCGTACGACAAATATCAAAATAGTACTTTGTCATTTGGGAACATGTATATTGTCATATGAGCTTTCATTTTCTCTCTTCTATCGTTTCAGCCTAATAGATTTGTCGTACGAGTATTTGTTAGAACTTGTTTTGTCGTATGACAACTGATGTATTGTCGTACGAGTTTCACTGTTAGTCTATATTCTGTACTTTGTCATTTGGAAAACAACAAATATTTTTAGGGTTTTTCTTGAGCTAATTTTTGTTTTCTAATATTTTGCATGTCTTCTATGATCTTTTTACTATCTGGTTTTGCAGCCTAATTGGTTTTTGCAGGACACTTTGAGGAAGATTTGCTTGACAAATTTGCACTTACACACTATTTTTCTAAGACTACTAATGATTTTTTCTTGTGGGACGCTTGCCAAAGGAGGGTTGAGACTACTAATGATTGTGCTCGCAGGTTGCTTTGAGACTCCATCAACCAAACAAAGTGCGTGTCTTCTTAGTGGGTTTCTTAGGCACCTAGCTTAATTTGGGTGTTTTTTATTTTGGTAAGATTATAAATTAGGGGAGTATGCTCTTCTCTTCTTGAGATTAAAAAACCCAAACAGGTTTGATTGAATTTGAGCAAGTAACACTTTTCTTTTGGTAAATGAACATGTTCTTGATGTGTTTGGTACACACTATGGAGTAGGAGAGTATGCTCTTTTCCTCTTGGAAAATCAGAAATCTTGACCTCTACTAGCTATCCATTTACTTTTCTTGCATTTACCTTTAAAGGGCCTGCCAAGAGAGCAATCTTTTGGGAATGACCCAAGTGGGGAACAAGAAGACTTGGCTACTTCCACCCCACTATAATCAAATGTTTCCTTCAATCTAAAGAGAGGGAAGACATGGATATTTTATATCTCTAATGCCTCTTCACTTGTAGGGTCTTGTTGCCTCAATCTTGCTAAGTAAGAACTACATTTGAATGGGTGCTTGTAGGGCCATCTTGGTCTTAATCTTGTTTACAAGACTAAAAGGGAGACACATTCAACTTGTGTAGGACCGAGAGGTCTCAAACTTGCATGCAAGACTATACATTTTGGGTGCTTGTAGGGCTATATACCTTAATTTCACTTGTGAAACTACATGGGTAGTCATGAACGGATGTACTTACTAGACACCTTTAGATAGAGGCTACCCAATCTACCTCTGAAAGTATCATAATATTTGTGCAAGGATTGATCCAAGTGGACTTTACCCTGACCACCCCAAGATTTTACACCCAACATATATATTCCCAAGGGCATTTTAAAGCATGAATATGGAATGGGGGAGCTTATGCGATTAGAGCATTGAGTCTCTTTTCAAAACCCACAATGTGCATAGTCCCGACAAAAGCCAATTTCACTTTGTGTGAGGCAAAGGAATATCAAGAGTGGGTAAAGATTGTGATACTAAGCCAATTTGACTATAGGGTAGAAAGTGTTTGGTTTACACTCTTTGTGCTTTATGTGTTTGTACACCTTGAACTTGACATATCCTACAAGACAATAACACTCTGACAACATAAAATAGTAAACATCAAGATTTTTACCTCAAAAATTAGACAACATTGTCCCACATATTTCATGCGCAAGTGGAAAATTGTTCCAGAATCTTTTTTCATTTCAAGCCATTACATTTGTCGTATGATGTTAGTAATAACTAAGAGGGGGGCGGGGGGTGAATCAGTGGCCTAAAAAAATTATCCTTTTAAACTTCAATCCACTAATTAATACACCTCAAATTATTAAGTCCCTACAAGATGTATGCCTTTGAAATACTTGAAATAAATAACTGTCTGTTGGTTTACCCTGTTTGTCCTTCTTCTCCTTAATAACTGATAAGTAGTAAAGCTTATTTACCGATACTCAGTAAATATGCAGAGTATACCAGTCAATCCATAAATGCATATGTAAAATGTAAAACAATAAAGTAATAAACCATACACACATAACACAAGGATTTTAATGTGGAAACCCTGTTAAGGGAAAAACCACTGGGACCAGTACCCTAAATTTTCACTCTTCTGAAGTGAGTCTTGTTAGGAGCCAACCCTGTTAAAGGTTACAAACACACTGTTAAGTGCGATCTTGTTAGAGAATTTTTATACATAGATTGTCGCTAAGTATCTGACATCTACGCTACCATCCTTGAATCAGTCTTACGACTGTCAATAGGCTTTATGCTAATCTTACTACCATCCTTGAATCAACCTCCTTCTTAGACTGTTAATAGGCTTTAGGTAAGACCGATGCTACTATCATGAGTCAACCTTCTGGTAATCTGTTAGGA
>MU227391.1:849154-868093 GCA_018584345.1 Thuja plicata | reverse complement strand
AACTAAAGATCAAGGTCAAGTTGTAAACCTTGGATCTAGAGTTAACTTGCGATGCATGAATCAAGAATTGAACCTAAATTTGTATAAATAGATGTTCATACTCAATTATGAGTACATGAATTCTTATCATTGATAGCCACGAAGAGCATCTAAGGAGTAGAAGGCAGAATTCATGCAAAGATAAAAAATAGAGTATATCAGTTATCAAGAACACACAGAGGCTACTGACGAGCAGACAAAGGTACTATTCAATCATGAAAGGATGATTACTTAAATGTATGAAGCTTTATAGGATCTATTATCAACAATTTAAGATTGCATTTATCATCAGATCAAAGACTTATGTAGTTGCATTCTAACAAGTGCATCACATCTAAAATCCTTTTGTAGAAGGTGGACTTAACCGTTCTTTCCAAATCTCTTAACAGAGTGCACACTTAACAGTGTTGCTAAAGCTTCAAATGAAGTAAGATCTTAACAGGTCTCCACTGTAATACTCCTAACAGGGTAGGTCATCAGAAGTGACCAAATGTAAGCCTTAACCGACCCCTTCTTATCTACAGATAGTGAAGTTTGTGGGTAACAATCCCCACCGCATTTTTTACTTCCTTAACAGGATTTTTCTACGATATCATATCTTGTGTCATGTGTTATCTAATTTCATGAATGTTTCTATTATTTTTACATATCAAAAGAATGTATGATATGATTACATATGCATAAAGAAAGATGAACAGTAAGATAAGATAAATTAAAAACTGATGACTAAGGGTTAATGGGCTAACCAAGAAAATTTTTAGAGGTACTGATTCACCCCTCCCCTCTCAGTACATCATCTCAATATAATTCCAATAGTAATTGTGATACTGGACAGAGAAGGTCTCTGTGTTTTGGGTATATATTTCTGGCGAAGATATTTCAAATGAAGCGAGCTTATTGGTGGACAACCGACATATGTTGGAATAATGGGTTGAGTTTGATTGCTGTTTGATGACTGGTGACATCAGCTGTGGCGTGTATTCTGAAGAAGACCTATTTGGTGGTCGACTTCAGACATGTAGCATGTAAAATGAATTGTGAGGGTGGATTGCGGATCTGGAAGTATAAGAGATGGATTATATTCAATGTTTACTTGTTATAGGTACTGTGTGTATCTTAGTAAGGGGTTAAAAAATTACTTGTATATTGGAAAGCCTTAATTGAATGACCTAATTAATTATTTGTGTATTAGGAAAGCTTAACTTGCCGAACTAATGAATTATTATAAGAGGGTATATATGAGTAATATTTTATTTTGAAAATATGTGAGAGAGATTGAAAAGAAAAAGAAGTGAAAGCTCCGAGGCTTGTTTGACTGCTGGATGTAGAGCAAAATTGATGAGAAGAGCACTTCATTGTAATTGACCAAGCAAAGACTGTTGCTATCAGACAGTTCATTGAATTGTGTATTTTCTATATACACTTGTTTAGATTTTGAATCCTTGAGGGTGGATTTAACTTTCTTTGGGAAGTGTGCCTTGGCAGAGCCTATTATTTTCTTTAGACTCCTAACAGGGTTTGTCTCCTAACAGGGACTATGTACTATAATATTGTAACAAGATCCTAATATGGATAAATATTTTAACATGGATACTATACGCTCAGTACAATATTTATGGGTGCTAATTCCCATCGGGGTTTTACCTTTAACAGGGTTTCCTCGATAAAAAGTATTGTGTTATGGTGTTGGAATTTACTGTGTTATCATTAAAATTTACAGATTTGGCTTATAAAGTTTAAAGTTTAATAATCTATATCAAAACTGATTCACCCCCCTCTTAGTTGTCTTGTGGATTGTTATTCCTAACAATTGGTATCAGATTGTTGTGGTCCTTAGAGAGAAATTTTAACATCTTGAGGTTATCCTAAAGATGACTTACTATAGGAAGGATAGTCCGAAGTTTGATCCTAAAAACTTTGACAATTGGCAGAACAAGATGAGAACACATTTTCTGTGTTTGGGAATTGACTACTAGATGATCACAAAGAAGAATGAAAATATAGTGACTGAGGATGAATTATAGAAGGATACTGATGATTAGAAGAAGCTATTTTCATGTAATATGGTTGCAAGAGAATCTTTGATCAACACACTTTCAGAAGGAGAATTCACTAAAGTAAAGGAATTGGATTCTGCACATGAGATCTGTACAAGATTGGAAGCATTATACATTGGAGATAAGTTTACAAAGTAGGCAAAGCTACAAAACTGAAAGACAAAGATGGAATCACTGAAGATGATAGAAGATAAGAACATTAGGGCATATGGACAAAGAATTACTAAAGTGGTTACTAGTATTAGAAACTCTTGAGGTACTTACAATGAGGAAGAAGTGATTGCAAAGATACTCAGATCTTTGACACCTGCATATAGAACCAAAGTTCAAGCTATAGAGGAGATCATACCTTTGACACCGAACTTAACCATAGAAATGTTGATTGGAAAGCTAACTACATTTGAGGCCGCAGAATTGGGAGACATTTTACCAAAAGTTGAGTCAGCATTCAAGGAAACCATGCATAAGAACAAAAAGACCTTATTTGGAAATGAAAGCACCAACAGTAATGACCTAAGGGAAGAACTTGGAGCCTATGCTAATGAATGGGAACATATACAGGAAGAAGAAAAAGAGCTAGATGAAGTTGTGGCACTGATAGCTAGAAGAGAAAAGAGAGGTAAGGGAAAATTTGAAGGCAAATTGCCTTTGAAATTTTTTTCATGTAACAAGATTGGTCATTTTGTATCTAGATGTCCTACAAGAGTTCCAAAGTACAAACCTAAGTTTTTCAAGTCTAAGTATTAAAAAGACAAGGAAGGTTATTATGCCAGTTAGGGTATATCTGATGATGATGATGGTGACTATGATGAAATCAGATTTATTGCTATTAAGGATGATGAACCTATGCATGAAGAAAAATCCTTAGTATCTCATGTTTAAAATAAATCTGAATGGGTTATACATAGTGGTTGTTCACATCATATGCCAGGAGACAAAAACAAGTTTGTAAGTTTGAAAAGACATGATGGTGGTGTTGTCAGATTTGGTGATAATACTCCTAAGATTATTATTGGAGTTGGATCTATTTCTTTGGTTGGAAAGACTAACACTGACAATGTATTACTTGTTGACGAACTTAAGCATAATCTGTTGAGTGTTGGAAATTTAGTGGACAAGGGTTATGAATTAAAATTCATTGATGGGAAATTATCCATCAGAAGTAAAGTAGGAGACATGATCACATCTAGTACTAAATATAGAGGTAATGTATTTGAATTGAATACATCTGAAGCTTCTTGTTTTATTACGAAGGTTGATGACAGTTGGTTATGGCACAAAATATTTTTTCATGTTAACTTTGATAACATTGTGAAGGAAAGTATGAAAAAAGCAGTAAGAGATCTACCTAAAATTGTAAAGCCATCTAACACTATGTGTAGAGAGTGTGTTATGGGGAAGAAGAATAGAAGCACTTTTAAAAGAAAAGCTTACTTAGAAAAAAAGGGAAGTTGGATCTGGTACATACATATCTGTGTGGTCCTACATGAACAAGATCATACTATGGTGAAAGGTACTTTAAACTATTTGTTGATGAATTTTCTAGAATGATGTGAGTTACATACTTGAGAGAAAAATCTGAAGCATTTGACAAATTCAAGTTATTTAAAGAAAAAGTTGAGAATGAATCTGGTTTGAAGATAAAATGTTTGAGATCAGATAGAGGTGGTGATTTTACATCAGAGCTATTTAATTCATACTGTGAAGAGCATGGAATATACATACATACATTAGCTCCTAGAACTCCACAAAATAATGGGATAGCAGAGCAAAGAAACATAACTATATTAGATGCTGTAAGGACTATGTTGCTGGAAGGAAATGTGTCACATGTTCACTAGAGAGAAGCAGTTGGGACTGCTGTGTACACCTTGAATAGAATTCAGATTAGAGAAGGTTCAAGTAAGAATCCTTATGAATTATGGTTTGATCATACACCTACTGTAAAATATTTTAGAATATTTGGTAGTAAATGTTATATCAAGAGAGATGATGAGATAGGCAAGTTTGATGCTAGAAGTGATGAAGGAATTTTTATTGGTTATTCCACTAAGAGAAAAGCATATAAATGTTTCAATCTGAGATTGAGAAAGTTGATTGAAACCACCAATGTGAGGATAAATAAATTTTTTTAGATTCATGAAAGGATGTATGATTGTGGTCAGATTACAGAAATGAAAGAGGTTACTGTTGAACCTGAAGAACCTTTGATGATTGACAATGAAATTGAAGATGAATAAACTGAAGCTACTGAGACATTGAAGACACCAAGGTATGCTAAGAAGAACCATCTTGAAGATTAAATTATTGGGGATGCAAATAAAGGTATGATGACTAGATCTAGAGCTAGAGATGAGATCTGTTTGATTTCTCAAGTTGAACCAAAGACTACTGATGAAGCATGTAGAGATGAATCTTGGACTAAAGCTATGGAAGAAGAAATTGAACAGATAAAGAAAAACAATACTTGGGAATTGGTTCCAAGACCTAAGAACAAAAATGTGACTGCTACTAAATGGGTTTTCATAAATAAAATGGACAAGGAAGGAAAAGTGGTAAGAAACAAGGCTAAATTGGTATGTAAAGGCTATTCACAACAAGAAGGCATAGACTATGAAGAAACATTTGCTCCTGTTGCTAGATTGGAAGCTGCAAGATTATTTCTTGCTTATGCTGCACATAAAGACTTTAAGGTTTATTAGATGGATGTGAAGTCAAAATTCTTGAATGGTGTTCTAGAAGAAGAAGAAGTTTGCATCGAGCAACCTGATGGTTTTACTTTGAAAGATGATGAAAACATGGCTTGCAGACTGAAGAAGGCTCTGTATGGATTGAAACATGCACCAATAGCATGGTATGCAAGACTGGACAAATATCTACTTTATCTTGGTTTCAGAAAAGGTAATGTAGACAATAATTTATATTTGAGAACTGATGACGATGGAATCTTAATTATAGAAGTTTTTGTTGATGATATCATATTTGGAGGCAATGATAAGATGAGTAAGAAGTTTGGTAAAGAAATAGAAAATGAATTTGAAATGTCAATGATTGGGGAGATGAAGTTTTTTTTTGGTTTGCAAATTAATCAGAGTAAGAATGACATTTTTATATCTCAGACCAAGTATCTTAAGGAAATGTTGAATTTTTTTGGAATGGAAGATTGTAAACCTATTGGGACACCTATGGTGACTGGACACAAACTAACTAATAATCATGGGACTCAAAGTGTGGTACAGACTAAGTACATATCAATGATTGGAGGTCTATAATATCTAACTCACACTAGACTAGATATTACCAATGTAGTTGGAATTGTGGCTAGATATCAACCATATCCTAAAGAGACACATTTTTCTGCTATAAAAAGAATTTTTAGATATTTGAAAGGGACAATAGAATATGGATTGTGGTATGAAAAATTAGAATATTTTACTTTGCAGGCTTATACTGATGCTAATTGGGCAGGTAATGTGGATGACAGAAAGAGTACAAGTGGTTGTGCATTTTTCCTTGGGAAAATATTGGTTTCTTGGTTGAGCAAGAAGCAAAACTGTATTGCTCAATCTACTGCTGAGTCAGAGTATGTTGCTCCTTTAGTAAACTATACATAAGTTGTTTGGATGAAACAAATGTTGAAAGACATTGGAATAATTTTTGAAGAACCAATGGTTATCCATTGTGATAACACTAGCATAGTGAATATGTCAAAGAATCCTGTAGTGCATTCAAAGAATAAACATATTTCTAATAAGTATCATTTCTTGAGGGAGAAGGTAGCAGATAAAGAGATTAAATTGGAGTACACTAGCACAAAGGATTAGATAACAAATATATTTACTAAACCTTTTCCAAAAGATGTTTTTGAATATCTTAGAGGCATGCTTTGGGTGATGGCCCCTCCCAGTGGTAATTAATTGATGTAGATATGCATCAGTCTGTTGGATCTCAGAGGCATATCATTCTCTGGACTTGATGTATGGATCTACTCCTCAGGGGGAGTGAACGCATGAAAATACTATGGAATACATTTGGGTGATCTTGCACCTGGTTGATGGACATGAAGATTTGAAAAATTGACACCTTATAGAAGACTACAGATGAGTTATGTCACCCTTTTCCATGGCTACCAAAGGGGGAAGGAATCTATGTGAAAATCCCTACTGTTTTGAGAGATTTGTGTTGAGGATATTGAGAAGATTGTATTGAGAGAGAGTACTTTTGGGTTGATGTATATGGATTTTACCATATGTTTCCATCAATGCCAAAGGGGGATATTGTTGGATGATATTAGTTTTTGGTATTAATCATGCTGTTGATATTCATGTTTTGTCACTGATGTCAACATATATTTCTATGGAGAAGATAGATTGGTTACCTGACTGACAAATGGGTACGGACACTGTATGGATGATTCAGAATGATTAAAGTTGGATTTATACAGAAGGATGTGTGTTGACCTTATTCCTAAGGTCACTTGTCTTTATGTTCTATATTGTGGATGTTACAGTTGATTTGGTGAAAACTAGTTTCTAGACTGTAACTATGATACTAAACAGAGCAGGTCTCTGTGTTTTGAGTATATCTTTCTGGCAAAGATATTTCAGATGAAGTGAGATTACTCATGGAAAAATGACATATTTTGGAATAATGGGTTGAGTTCAATTTCTATTTGGTGACTGGTGACATCAGTTGTGGTGTATTCTAAAGAAGACCTATTTGGTGGCCGACTTCAGACATGTAGCATGTAAAATGAATTATGAGCATGGATTGCAGATCTGGAAGTATAAGTGATGGATTATATTCAATGTTTACTTGTTATAGGTACCGTGTGTATCTTATCAAGGGGTAAAAAAATCATTTATATATTGGAAAGCCTTGATTGGCTGACCTAAATAATTATTTGTGTATTAGGAAAGCTTAACTGGCCGACCTAATCAATTATTGTAAGAGGGTATATATGAGTGATCTTTTCTTTTGAAAAGATGCGAGAGAGATTGAAAAGAGAACTTCATTGGCACTGACCAAGAAAAGACAATTGCTATCAGATAGTTCATTGGATTGTGTATTTTCTATATACACTTGTTCAGATTATGAATCCTTGAGGGTGGATTTAACCTTCTTTGGGTAGTGTGCCTTGGCAGTGAGCCTACTATTTTATTTAGACTCCTAATAGGGTCTGTCTCCTAGTAGGGAATATGTACTGTAATGCTGTAACGAGATCCTAACATGGATAAATATTTTAACAGGGATACTTTACTCTCACTAAATTATTTGTGGGTGCTAATTCTCACCGGGGTTTTACCTTTAACAGGGTTTCCTCGACAACAAGTATTGTGTTATGGTGTTGGCATTTACTGTGTTATCATTTACATTTGCAGATTTGGTTTATAAAGTTTAAAGTTTAATAATCTATATCACAACTAATTCACCCCCCTCTCAATTGTCTTGTGGACTGTTATTCCTAGCAATATATATATATATATATATGATCTTGAAAAATATAAAAAAATAGCGAAAAGTAGAAAAGACAAAAACATTTTGAAAAAGTCCTAAAAAATGATCGTTGTAACCATCTAGATTTGGTCTACTCTGACTATAAACCCTATTTTCCCTAAGTGTGATCATACCCCCAATTATGTCCAGACAACTCTTCGATCGACTGACATAATTTATTCAAATTAGATTTAATTTACTAAGTGATTCAATCACTAAATTTTATTAATCACCTAAGCCAATCAAATAAAAACCAATCAATTTTAAATCAATTCAAATCAATACCTGGCTAAGGTAATTAATTTAAAAGGAATGAAATGAATCCCTATTATATTTAGATCACTTGCAAAAACCCCATCTTCTAGCTTAAATTAATCTAATTAATTGGTTATAGTCCTAATTAATTATCTAAAGCAATAAAAGGCTTAAATAATTAATTTTCCTATTTTAAAATGAATATATTAATTATAATTTATTTCATTAATATTCCCCTAAACCCTAGCCTAACCTATCTCAACCACCTTATCCCTGGGTTCAAACCCATCCCAACCTATTCCCCCCATGCTAAATCTAATCCTAATCTTAATCCTATCCTAACCCACTTCCTAATGATGTCACATTCCTAATCCTATGATTAGGAATCCAACCCACTTGAGAAAGTCAATTTTCTCAAGCTTGACTCCCTCTAAGTCCACCTTCTCAAGCTTGCTTCTTACACCCTCACCATGCCTCTTAAATGCTCCCATTGATGCATTATTAATGAAGATTCCTCAAGCCCATTCCTCATCAATGCCTTTGGCATTAATGCCTCTTACACCTCATTAATGAGTTTTACACCTCCATTAATGACCCTTGTCCCCCCTCTCTCTCCTCATTTCTTCTATAAATAGAATGAGTTTTTGAGCTCAAATGACCCTTAATTTTAGATTGAAAAATTATTGTTATGCTGTGACGATTTACATAGATTCATATTACATTTTAGTTTCCATGTTTACGCATTTTTATAATCTTGATTTTTATTTCTAGAATGCATGTTATTTGGATATTTTTCTTAGTTTTAATTCAATCTTTCATGCTAGGTTGTATATGTCACTGAAAAGGTATAATATGAGGGATATTATGTTATTTTTCACACTCCTCCTAGTTAGAAAGCAATAGATCAATTTTAATGGATTTCCATGCTTTACTAATCCTATTTTCACTAACGCAATGATCTATTGAAGTGTTGTGTCGCAGGAAACAAGTGCACTATTTCACACACATTTTTGGTGCCCTCATGGAATATAGTGGTCATTGCTCTTTGATATGTAGCACCGACATTCTTTAACCCAAATGACATGACGTTCCATCAAGAGGTTCCCCATGCGCATGTAAATGCAGTCTTCTCTTGATCTTTAGGATAAATTTTAATCTGATTATAGCCTGAGAACCCATCCATTAGTGAGTACATTTGGTAGCCTGCTGTGAGGTGTATGATCATATCAATATTAGGTAGTGGGAAGTCATCTTGAGGATATGCCTTATTTAAGTCTCTGAAGTCTATAAAGATCCTGATAGATTTATTAGATTTAGATACTAGGGCTACATTGGAGATCCATCTTGTGTAAGAGATGACTTAGATGAATCCAACTTTTAACAATTTCTCTAGCTCTACTTTTACTAGCAATGCAACATGAGGATGCATTTTTCTTAGTTTTGTTTTTTACAGGTTTAATCCCGAGAGCTATAGATAAATGGTGCATTATTAATTCAGGATCCAGTCTAGGCATATCTATGTAAGACCATGCAAATTTTCTCTTTTTCTCTTTAAGGAACTTGGTAAGCTGTGTCTTCTCTTCATTTGACAAAGATTGTGCTAGGTATATTGTTTGAGGATCTTCAACTGTGCCCAGATTAACTGGTTGTGTTGGTTCTATCAGAACTGAAGACCTTTCTTGAAAGTGCTTGGGAAGGATATCAAGAATCTCATCTTTTTGCGCCTCTGCGAGGTTTTCACCATCAGATACGTCTTTTGTTTTTTACTATTTTAGGATCTGACACTGCCACAATGTGGTTTTCACCGTCACTTCTCTTTTTATTTTTATTTTTCAATTTTTGACTGAGAAACTTGATATCCTCCTATGACATGTTCATGCTCCTTGCATTGGTGGAAGAAGGGTAAGGTTCACAAGAATTTAGATAGAAAGCCAAGGTGTAGTCATTGGGAAAGTCAAGGATAGGAGTAGGATCTGTATTAGTGCAATCAATTAGGTCTGGGTTTGTCAAAGATAAGGAGTCTGACTTTGGGAAGGACAACATCGCGTCAGTGTCAAGACCATTAATTGACATGACATGTTGTATTAAGTTAATCTCTTTGATGTTTAGATCAATAAGAGTCAGATCGCCATTAAAAGGGTCATTGTTAGTAATATATAGACCAAACTCTAGTGACTCGTCAGTTGAGTATTATTCTTCTTCGTCTCTTCATAGGAGGAGGCTCCTAGCTTGTTGCCTCTGAATTTCTTCTAGACCTAAGAGAACACCAGTTTCTTCATCAATGATTTGGGGAAGGAATTCCTCCTCTTCTTCAGGAACATCAATACTATTAGGAGTGGTGTTAGAAGGTTCTTGGTGTGCCGATGCAGCTATAAATATGTGAATTACATCTATTTCAATGTCCTCCATGGCAAAAGATAGGTCATCCCACTCATAATCATGAGAGTCAGTTATTTTTTCATCAGACCTGTTTAAGAATTCAACAATAGTTACTTGGTGTATCCTATTATCCACTTGTAGATCAAAGTGTGGTAAATCAAGGATATGTGAAACTATGACTAACTGCCCCCAGTTAGGATGTAAATCATGTTGTTGAGGTGTGTCTTCAATAACTGTTGCTATCAACGGTACCGCTAGATTGTCTTCTATTGTTTCTTCTACCTCTTGTATAATATTTTGTGCTAATAAAGGTATGCGAAGATCTTGTGGTACTTCAAAGCTTGGTACATAGCGCTTTCCTTGATATTTGAGATTCTCCATGCCAATGTGTAGTAATATTTCAGAGGACCATGGTTTCAGCTCTATTTCTTCTGTTTCATCACTCCCTTTATCGGAAACTGGACTATCCCCTGAAGAAGGGTCTTCAAATTTATTATTGAAGCCTAACCCGATTTTATCTTTAGTATCCTTGAATTCCATGTGTACAGGTTCAACGAGTCCTTTTCCTTTGTTGCTTAAAGGTCCTCTTCCTTTATATCCCATTTGCTTGAGGAGATCATATCCTTTGCCATACTTCTCTGGGGATATTTCCACATGTTTTACCTCAGCCTCTTTGGTTCTCCTTTGTAAAGCCATGCCAAGACTGCCTATTCTTTTGTGTTATCTAAAGAAGATGTGGATGCCTTAACCATGCCTGTTTCTTTGTGGATTTATGGCATTTGAAATGCAGTAGGTGTGAATGATGAGGAAGGTTTTCCATAGGATCTTGGTGACACTGGGAGCTCTGTTAATGATGGGGTCATGTCCAGCATGTATTCTCCCACACCCATTTCTTCAATTTTTAAGGTTTTTCCAAATCTTTTCATAACCATGTTCTTGGTAGTCTCAAGAACAATCTCACCTGTAGCCTCTTTGTTATGCAGAACCATACTACCTGCCTTGATGTTGTTTCAAGTATAATTGGCATCTGTAGGGATTATCACTTTCACCCCATTATGTGGGAACTTGATACATTGGTGGAAGGTAGACAACACAACTTGCATTTTGTGAATCCAAGGTCTCCCTAATAGTATGTTGTAAGCCAGGGGTAGATCCTAGAACTTGAAAGATGACATTCCTTTCAATTGGCTCGACTCTGATGGGTAGAACAATAAGACCTTTAGAGGATCTTTCTTCCTCATCATAAGCTTTGATTGTGATTTTTCTTCTAGAGTCAATGGTCTATTCTGAAAGACCTAGTTTCCTGATCAGATTAAGGGTACAAATATTCAATCTTGCACCTCCATCTATCAATACGCATCTAACACAGGATTTATGAATGAGGACTTCAATATGAAGGGGTTGATTATGTGGATGTGTCAATGATTTATTGTCTTCCTCTAAAAAAGAGAGGTAATGTGGCGCTGAGATGTGCTCCCAAGCCCAAATCTGAAGAATCAAAATCCCTGCAATCATGCTCTGGGTATACTGATATACAATCTCATAGAGCTCTCGATACATATGGGTCAAAATATAGCTACCCCATGCAAATCTCTGTATAGAGATGACCATCTTCTCAAGCATGTCTACCCATCCTACAAGGAATCCATGCTGTCCTCTATCTGGCATCAGGATTCCACCAATCAAGCCTACTAAATATACAGATAAATGATCATAGTGATCGCACATATAATCCTAGGAAATGTATCTCCGATCAATAGTGTCATCCTGGAAGAAATGATGGGCTACACTTATGGCAATGAAAAAAGTCACCTCAAATTGTACCTCTCGCCCCATCACTGGAACACAAAGTATATGCCACACATCCTTGAGTGTGACTGTCATCTCCTCGGTTGGGAGATGGAAGGTGTTGTGCTCTGAGTGCCATCTCTTGGCAAGAGCAGTCAACAACCCCTGATTTACCCCTATATCGGGTAAACCAATCAATGATCGTAATCCTACACGAACTACTACCTCCTACTCATCATCTAACAATAGTTTGACCAAGGAAAGCACACGCCCTGAATATGTCCCTCAGAATGTAACTACCTCAAAATCAACCTATTTTTGGCAATTAAAAGATAAATCAGTGTTCTATTTAAGACAAAAATGAAGAAACATAATCAGCTAAGTGATTCAAGGTCCGTAGAAAGATGGTTCACAATTTGCAAAAATTCTAAGTCTAAAACCCAGTAGCGATCCTGGATATACAGGGTGTGATATTTTTACTAGATAGGATCCTGGAAATATAGGATGCGATGAAGAATGCAGGGTACGATCCTAAAAAAAGGGATACGACATAACCCTAAATTCAACTTCTAAACTATGAAAAAATGGGGCAAACCGGATACGATCCAGGAAATACTGGATATGAAAAAGAATTTCAGAAAAAAAGGATGCGATCTGAGAAAAACTGGATGCGACGTGGGTTTGACAGGGTACGATCCAGAATCCCTGATGTGACCTAGAATTAAAAGGGCTCTACAAGCTACAAAAATGCATGAAATTCAAAATTAAAAAATTCACAAGGTAGTTTTGTGAGTACTTACCAGAGGTGGGTAGTCTAACGGGCACTGATGTCAACAGCTGAGCTCAAAATGATGCGTCCTGACAGGGACCACCATCTTCTCTGAAGAGCTCTCAAATTTACTATGGGTAAAAATGAAAATGAATAGTAAAATGATGATTTTTGACATATATATTGGTCTTTTGAGTTATTTAGGGGTTTCAAAACTCCTCCCAGGAAACTAAAACTCCATTTCTGTTCCATTTTTGATCAATTGGAAACCAAATCGAAGGTGCCTAAGGTATTTTATGCAGTACAGTAACATTTTTACATCAGCTCCTGAAAATATAGAATTGCTACATCTATTCTGAAAATCTGTCAAATTGCACATTTCATCCTAAATCTTGGTCCAACATCATTTTATCAATCTCACCACTCACATTTTCATGTAATTAACTTGTTTCTTGTGTGTTTATTCTTACACACACCCCCATTTCTTCACTTCTTCTAATCTATTCTTTCTTGACCTACCTATTCCTGCAAGTGATACAACCAAGGGATTTCATTTCTTTCCTTCGATTTCATTCCTGAGAGGGCATGATCACACTATCATCAATTAAATTCTTGCTCAAAACAACATTAAAAATGACTTCATTATCAAACAACTAGGGGCATGACATTTTCTTTGACTAAGTCAGAACTGTTGGATAGAAAGATTTGGTTCTCATAAGCTGGATATCTTGTGTTTCCTCATTTTAAAAGATTCTTACTAAGCTCCTGATAGCTTCATATTGACTTTGGAAATGACAACCAAGTTCGAAATCAATATTATCAATCTTTGGACGACAACCAAGTTCAGAATTGGTATCTTTAAGATCTTTTATTGACCTTTCGATGAAAACCAAGTTCAAAGTCAATTCTATCATTTTAGTTCAATCAAGTGCGAGACTGATCTCATTAGGCATTTCATTCGATCATGATCAAAATTTTCAATCTTTCTGAAGTAAAAAATAAAACTTTCTTTGAATCATTGCACTGCTCGCACATCTATTCAAAGAGGGTCAAATGTAACCACCTAGATTTGGTCGGCTCTGACTATAGACCCTATTTTCCCTAAGTGTGATCATACCCTCAAGTATGTCCAGACAACTCTTCGATCGATTGGCATAATTCATTTAAATCATATTTAATTTCCTAAGTGATTCAATCACTAAATTTTATTAATCACCTAAGCCAATTAAATCAAAACCAATCAATTTTTAAGTCAATTCAAATCAATACTTGACTAAGGTAATTAATTTAAAAGGAATTAAATAAATCCCTATTATAGTTAAATCACTTGCAAAAACCCTATCTTCTAGCTTAAATTAATCTAATTAATTGGTTATAGTCCTAATTAATTATCTAAAGCAATAAAAGGCTTAAATAATTAATTTTCCTATTTTTAAATGAATATATTAATTATAATTCATTTCATTAATATTTCCCTAAACCCCAGCCTAACCTATCTCAACCACCTTAACCCTGGGTTCAAGCCCATCCCAACCTATTCCCCCCATGCTAAATCTAATCCTAATATTAATCCTATCCTAACCCACTTCCTAATGATGTCACATTCCTAATACTATGATTAGGAATCCAACCCACTTGAGAAAGTCAATTTTTCCAAGCTTGAATCCCTCTAAGTCCACCTTTCAAGCTTTCTTCTTACACCCTCACCATGCTTCTTAAATGCTCCCATTAATGCATTATTAATGGAGATTCCTCAAGCCCATGCCTCATCAATGTCTTTGGCATTAATGCCTCTTACACCTCATTAATGAGTTTTACACCTCTTTTAATGACCCTTGTCCCCCCTCTCTCTCCTCATTTCTTCTATAAATAGAATGAGTTTTTGAGCTCAAATGACCCTTAATTTTAGATTGAAAAAGTATTGTTATGTTGTTAGGATTTACATAGATTCATATTACATTTTAGTTTCCATGTTTATGCATTGTTATAATCTTAATTTTTAGAGCTAGAATGCATGTTATTTGGATATCTTTCTTATTTTTAATTGAATCTTTCATGCTAGGTTGTATATGTCACTGAAAAAGGCATAATTTGAGGGCTATTATGTTATTTTTCACACTCCTAGTTAGAAAGCAATAGATCAATTTTAGTGTATTTCCATGCTTTACTAACTCTATTTTCACTAACACAATGATCTATTGAAGTGTTGTGTCGTAGGTAACAGGTGCACTATTTCACACATACAACCGTCTTGGTGAAAACCTGACAAACATGCGCCTTGATGAGTCAATAAAAAAAAAAAAAAAGAAAAAAAAGAAGAAAAAAAAAGAAAAGAAAAGAAAAAAACAAAAAAAATTGAAAAAATCAAGAAAATGTGCCTTGGTGAAAACCTGGAAACATGCGCCTTGGTGGAAAAAATAGAATCTCTGCCAAGTGGTGAAAACCTGGCAAATAGGTGTCACTTGTAACTCAGTGCTTCATCTATCAATGTGTAGCTTGGCTCATCTCCTCTGTGGGATGACCTTCATGCTTTTTGTGATATCAAATCAATGCAATCCTTTTGGCACACCTTGCTTCACTGATGGAAGCCATCCTTTAGGTCTCGTATAGGCCTCCTATTTTCAACATCATGTCGGTCAACCTGTCAAGTCCTTACAATTGGTCTCCTTTTTCTGGATAGTTTTCCACTGACGCACTAATATTTCTCAACACCTTAATCAACAGTGTTTCTCAACACTTTATTCCAGAAAAACCTGTGTTTCTCAACACAACATCAAATAACATACACAAAATCAATTCAATAATACAAAACAACAAACACGACGGTGTTTCTCAACACCCACATCAACAAGTTAAATAGACTGAATGATTGTTGACAATTTTCTTGTATGCTGTGTGTTATCAATGATTTCCTATGTTTTCTTTGATTTCTTCTTGTTGGTGTAGTTCCAATGATCCTTATGTCAAGATAGTAGGGTGTATGTGGCAAGAGCTTCCACACTCAGGTGGATATGGCACACATCCCTTGATCCTAATCTCTTGCACCATAAGGCAAGGTTGGTCCTATCTCCTTGTCTATTATTTTATTTGTTTCAACAACAAAATAGTCATGGTTATCTTGGCTCTGAATGCCTTGATACTAGTGTCCTCTTGTTATATCAACTGGAAAAAATGTTCTCATCATCTCGGCTCTTATGCCAAGAGGCTTACATTGGTTTCTCACATCTATCTGATGAAGATTCGTATTGATATCCTTATGGTTCCGCTAGTGCCAGTAAGGATTATATTGACTCTGGTGTTCCACATCATCCAAATGATGACAATATAGTGACTAATGAAATTGACGACTTGACTCATGTCATAGGTTGCATTTTCCCTAGGCTTGCATGATAGTATTATAACACACACTCCACCAGAAAATTCAAAACACAAATTTATTTCCTTTAACCATTTGCTTCATCTAATCCTTTGCTGACGCAATCAACTACATTTCATCTCCTTAAGGTTACCTATCTGTGCACAAATGGTCAGTATAAAGAACAAGAGCATGGCATATATTCAACACAAGTAAAAAAAAGAACATGTGATCTACATTCTGTCATTTACGGAGCTCAACTATTATCACACATACATGATCTAAGCTACAAAATGATGACATGTAACTGATTAAATGGTTCACTATTGTAAGTTGAAGATGATGCAAGACATTAAATCAGTTAATGGTTTGTATTGTCATTGATGTCAAATTGATATCATCTATATGGTCATACACATAATGCCAAAGACTTTAGAGAATCATTGGAATAGAGGTTATGCTTTCAGCAATGCATAAAATTCAAGTATTCACTAAGTGACAGAATACACTGGTAGAGTGCACACCATCGGTAAAGACAGAGATAACAGTCACAGTGATACCCGATGAGAAGAAGACAGTATTTCCCGATGAAGCAGAATCAAAGGATGCCTGATGATCTAAAAATAGTGTTTCCCAATGAACAAGATCCAATGATTCCCGACGGACGAAGATCCTGAAGCTAACTGAAGCAACACCGACAGAACTGGTAGTTGTCACCGACAACGAACTGCAGAATTGACCGATAGAATAGAGAGATCAGAAAATGACAAAATATCTAGCTGGAAGAGCTACAAGATAGACTTAACCGGTTGTTTGATTTTTTTTATTCGACCATAGTTAAGTAAGTGATTTAAAGATGATTTACACAGTTGGCAAGAAGATAACTACGAGACAAATCAGGAGTTAAAGCCATAAATCACTTTGGCTGGATTATTTTTCACGCCAAGAATCAAGAACCAAGAATTAAGGAATATTATGTCTATTTAAGACACAAGCATAATTCATTCTCTGTGGTGGTCAATAATCAATCAGATACACGGGGGAGTGAACTGATAGAAGATGCTGAAGAGAAACTGATGAAGGATTAACTTCATGCAGTCCTGATCAATCAAGCTGAGGGAGAGCTAAAGAATTTTGCAGACACCGATGGATATAAAAGCACATCATCACATAGAAGAAAGAGTTAAGTACAAAGGAATTGTATTGATACATTGATCAGAAAGATATTGTAAGTAAATAGATATGAAAATCTACAATTTAGTTGCATTAGAAACAGGTCATTTTGTTTTAGTTTAACCATTGAAGCATTAAGTTTCTTAACAGAGCAGGACTTAATAGTCTTTTGTAGCTGAGGTATATCCTAACAGATTACGAGAAGGTTGACTCATGATAGTAGCACCGGTCTTACCTAAAGCCTATTGATAGTCTAAGAAGGAGGTTGATTCAAGGATGGTAGTAAGATTTGCATAAATCCTATTGACAGTCATGAGACTGATTCAAGGATGGTAGCGTAGATGCCAGATACTAAGTGACAACCTATGTATTGAAAATCCTCTAACAAGGTCACACTTAACCATGTGTTTGAAACCTTTAACAAGGTTGGCTCCTAACAGGGCTCACTTCAGAAGAGTGAAAATTTAGGGTATCGGTCCCAGTGGTTTTTCCCTTAACAGGGTTTCCATGTTAAAATCCTTGTGTTATATGTGTGTGGTTTATTACTTTATTGTTTTAAATTCTACATATGCATTTATGGATTGATTGGTACACTCTGCATATTTACTGAGTATTGGTAAATAAATTTTACTACTTATCGGTTATCTAAGAGAATAAGGACAGACAAGGTAAATCGACAGACAGTTATTTGTTTCAAGTATTTCAAAGGCATGCATCTTGTTGGGAATTAATAATTTGAGAAGTATTAATTGGTGGATTAAAGTTTAAATTGGATAAATTTTTGAGGCCACTGATTCACCCCCCCTCTTAGTTATTACTAACAATTGGTATTAGATCTTGTGTGCTTAGAAGTAAGGTTTCAAGACCTAAGTAAAAGATCACAAGATGAACAGACGAGATGTGCCCAAGTTGAACAAGGACAACTTTGTTTCATGGAAAAGTAGAATAAAACTTCACTTATCATGTATTGGAAATGATATTACTCAATACTTAGAAACTGAATATGTGTTGCCTACAAGACCATTGACAATGGATCAATTGAGAGTAAAGCATGAACATAACTACATGGTTATAGAGCTTTCAGCGTCACTCTCTGATTCTGAATTTGAGGATGTCAAAGATTACAAAAATGCAAAGATAATGTGGGAAAAGTTGAAACTTGTACATGGTGGTGATGCAAATGTTCTGAGAGCCAAGACAGAAAGCCTTAGAGGAAAGTTTGATGATCTCAGAATGAAAGAAGGTGAAAATATCACACAGTACAACACAAGAATAAAAGTAGTCAATTCTATACAAGGTGTTGGAGGTACACTTGAAGAGGAGATAGTGGTAAGTAAAATCCTAAGAACCCTATTGCCTATATATGCTATTAGAGTCTCTGCTATTCAAAAAATGAGAGCAGTAGCAAATAATATAGTCACTCTTGATAGCCTGATTGGTAGACTTATTTCATTTGAGATGAATAAATTTGATAATAGTGTCTTACCAAGCTTAGATTTTTCATTCAAGTCTTCTGTGAGAATAAGAAAATCTAGTCAGAGACACTCATCTAGAAGAGACAGTGAAAGCGAAAGTGAAGAAGAAGATCTAGATGAAATTGAAGCACTCATGGAAAGAAGAATGCTAAG
>MU227391.1:817446-843577 GCA_018584345.1 Thuja plicata | reverse complement strand
AGACAATTATTTGTTTCAAGTATTTCAAAGGCATGCATCTTGTTGGGACTTAATAATTTGAGAAGTATTAATTGGTGGATTAAAGTTTAAATTGGATAAATTTATGAGGCCACTGATTCACCCCCCCTCTTAGTTATTACTAACACAGAAAACATATAACATTGAAAGATCATACAACAACAAGAGATAAAAAAATACAACATATTGAGAACCAAATAAGATCATTGTATATATATCAAGAGTCTTGGTGGATATAAAAAGGTGCACTCTCATAAATATCAAGCAAAAATGTGCACCCTCGGTGCAGATGAATCATATACAATCACGTGAATCTTCAAAAAAATTAGAAGGGGGATAAGATATAAGAAGGGACAATCAAGTCTCTCTTCTTCCCTTGCCACCATCTAGGGGTGGAGGTGGAGGAGCATCTGTCTGGGGTGGAGGGCCTTCTCCCTCAGATTGCTCCATATACTGTGAGTAAGGTAGTACCTACTGGTCAACAAGAACCACATTGCTATAAGTGGCCACATAATATATAGCCCTACTAGGCTGCTATGTAATCTCTCTCTGTAGAGATAGATGCTTGGATGAAAATCCCTGGGTCAACACCTACACTCTAGCCTCATGCCCTATGATAACCCTATCTCACTCTGCGAGTTATGCCTATGCAGCTGCTAGATTTGTCTAAGAGGCTCACAATTGTGCTCTTAGTGACCTAATCAAATATTGAGGTGTCTATGACTCTCTCTAAGCTCCCTCCTATCTTTGAGGTCCCTCTTGCCAGCCTCTCATTCCTCTCAGTGCTGCCGAAGTACTCTCACTACATCATCTAACCCTAGATCAGGCTGTACATCGAGCATCTCCTCCTCAAAACCATCTATAACTAGGACATGTCCCTTGATAGATCCCAATGTGCCCATCTCCTCACAATCTCTCTGTCACCCTACACCTAATGCCCTACTTGTGCTAGGACCAACCTCTCTTCCTACTTTGGGCTGAGTTAGAGCCCTCTATGGTGGTCTTTATGGTGGCCTCTATGGGGCTCTCTATGGAGAAAATAGTGCATCTTCTATGGGTACCTACTTTGGGGCATCCTCATCAATTCTAGGCACTCTCTCTACCGAATCAGTAAACATAGGGAAAGGGTACCTAGACAGGTGGTCTTGGTACTCTGGGGCAACCCCTATATTGGATACTCCCTCCAGATACTCCCACGCTGGTCAATTGAGCTCAATCAGGTCCTGTATGCATAACGCCAGAGATAACCTCCATGAAAAATTTCAATGCTTAGTCTATATTATGCAAAAATCCAAAGATACCTACTTAGGAAAAGTACATACAAGTCAAGATCATACCTACGGGACCAGCCTCTGCAATCCTCATCCAAGAAAAAGGAATAAGAAATATACTCCATGGAGAAACTCTGAATATGACCATACTACCTCAACACTCGAGACATCGCGAACCTCTCTATCACTAATGATGTATAGCCTAATAGTGGGCGTGAAACAAAGAGCTCCCTCCAGACTGTCCTCCACTCAACCCAAACCTCTACATGCAAGTAAGGCCTCCATGTAACTAGGATCAAATCATTGAGTTGGCACCTCCAATAATCTATCTTTCCTAGATAGGGCTATGTAATGAAACCTGAATATCTATAGACATAGGGCTACCCACCCTGTCGTGTATCTGCCGTGATAGGTCTACAAACTGGGAGATGATCCCATGCCCATACCTATAAGACCACAACCCCTATAACCATACCTCATATCCCCCTGTAGGTCACCTCATGCATCCCATGATACATCTATGCCAGGAGGAACTAACCCCAACCAAATTGATCATGCTGTGCAACCAATCTCTCGAGCATCCTAGCCCAACCGCACAAGAATCCCTGCTGTGACCGGTTAGCCATGAGAAAGAAATTAATTAATCTGTCCAACACACACTCTAAAGGAAACAACTCTTTGTAGCACTCTACCAAAGTATCCTAAGTAATCAATCAATCTATAATTAGTGGATCCTAAAAGACTCAGGATAATGCCCGAACACCAACTAAAGGTGTGGAATCATAGTCCACATACACTCAAACAAAAGGAATCCTAAGAATCCTATAGATGTCCTCAGGAGTGATGGTCATATCTCCCATAGGCAAGTGAAATGTGTTTTCCTTACTGTGGAATCTCTCCAATAGCATGGTCAACATCCCATGGTTCACCCAAATATCAGGCATCTGAAGTAACCATGCGAACCTGCAAGCTTAGTCATGTGCCCTTTGATCATTTGACAAGACCTGAACTAACTGTATGGTGGTGGGATAGGTAGACCTAAACTGAATATCAGGTAACTGTACCTACATGAAGGCAAACAATGGAAAAAACATCAGTATCAATATCAAATCAAAGTGAAATCACTACAATGTAATTAGAAAAGCTCAGACACAAGCTACTAAGAAAGGTGAACACACAACTAGACAATGGAATAATGAGAAAAATGCCTCTGTTCCCATACAAAAAAGGTAGAAAATGATAAAACTGACCCCACGGCTCATACGACATAGGAATAAAGGCCAGATGACAAAACATTTTGAAATGACAAATAAAATGGTTTCATACGATAAAATTGGCAATGAAGAAGGTTGTCGTGCGATAGATGGGTATGCCTTGTGCAAAAAAATTAATGGTATCAAACAACACAAGAATTTTAGGAAGATTATCTTACAAGCCCTTTCACCAGCCTGTACAACAAACCAAGGATGGTTGGTGAAAAAATGTGCAAAATAATTAAAAATTGACTAAAATAGGGAAAATTTGCATGTAAGGATGAATTTTATCGACTACTTACAGGTGGCACATAATCTATGGGTTGTCCATGATGACATTAAGTTTTGCCATTAGTATTGCAAAAGAAAAACATAGCAGAGATCATCAGTATAGGCATACCTGATAGACAACATACTACCTTAACCGACGAAATGACAATGCTTGTCATGAAAATGCTAATTATAAAATTACCTGACAAACACTGACAAGTGTTGAACCGATGACAAAGCATAAAGGACATCACTGATGGTACAATTTTTTGAACATCGCCGATAGAGAAAAAAAGGCAAGGAACCCGACGAATAGTTTAATATAGGGACATCGATGGAGTAGAAGCCCGATAGAGCAAAGAATGAAAGAAACCTGACAGAATGACAGAGCGGCCCGAGCATCAGAATCGACAGTCAGTTACAGAACCAAAAAATAGTGGATCTGACTTTCCACGTCAGATAAAACATTGTAATTCTATTTCTAGAGTTTTAAATTGTTTTAAATCACTACTTGAGGGTCAAGCAAGTATATTGTAATTGTTTTAAAGCATCCTAACGGATCTAAAACATAACTAACTAAGGATCAAGGTCAAGTTGTAAACCTTGGATCTAGAGTTAACTTGTAAAGCGCAAATCAAGAATGGACCTAGAAACTAGTATATATAGATGTTGAATAATTGTAATAAAAGAGAGTTGGAAAATGATTGTAGCCACGAAGAGAATCTAAGCAATAGAAGTAAATTCATGCAAAGTTCAAAAATAGATCATATCAGTTCTCAAGAACACAGACAAGGCTACCGATGAGCAGAGACAAGGTATCATTCAATCACTCAAGGTGATTACATATACATTATAAGCTTTATAGGATCTGTTATCAGAAATTAGAGATTGCATATACTATCAAATCAACATTTATAATGTAGTTGCATTCTAACAAGTGCATCACATTAGAAATCCTTTAGTAGAAGGTGGAATTAACAATTCTTGACAGATCTCTTAACAAAGTGCACACTTAACGGTGTTGCTAAAGCTTCAAACGAAGTAGATCCTAATAGGTCTCCACTCTAATACTCATAACAGGGTAGATCATCAAAAGTGATCAAATTGTAAGCCTTAACTGACTCCCTTCTTATTTGCAGATAGTGAAGTTTTGTGGGTGACATCCCCATCACAGTTTTTACTTCCTACCAGGAGTTTTCTGCAATATCATATCTTGTGTTATGTGTTATTTACTTTCATGTATGTTTCTTGAATGTTTACACATTTAAAGAACTTATGTTATGATTTCACATACATAAAGAAAGATGAACAGATAGATAGGTAAATATACAAATCTGATGACACAAAGGTTAATGGGATAATCACATAAAAGTTTTAGAGGTACTAATTCACCCCTCCCCTCTTAGTACATCATTCCAGTAATTCCAACAGTCCATACCTCCACATACGCTTGAATCGATGAGTGAAATTCGAGACCACCATTTTTAATCAGAGAAGCTTCTCAAAACTCAATAGTGGATGGTGAAAATGACCCCTTCGGGCCTTATATAATAATTTTGACCTAATTTTCAAAGTACTCTTATGGACGCAAAAAATGCACCCTCGGCTAATCGGTTTGCTCTGAATCCATTTTTGGGACCAAAATTGAAATCCGATGATGTTTTGATCCTTGAAAATGTAATTTAACCTATTTTCACAAATGTAGTTGACTGTTGATGCTTTGCTCATAGGATTCTGATTTGAGATTCCTTTTGATCAATTTTCTTGTGCATTTCCCTCTTCAATTCAAAAAGTTAACTTAAGTTAATTTTGGTCAAACTTGGTCAACCAGACCTCAAAACAAGCTTGCATCTCAAATATCTTAATGATTTTTGATCTATCAGGGCTTATGGTTCTCCTCATTTCAATTTAATTCCCAAGGGGGAAATACATATATCAACAATTTGATTCACATCAATAAGTTCAATCTCTAGGGGCATCAAGCCCTGGCTCAAATCAAAGATCAAATCAAGTGATTCTTATCACTGCGTAGCAAAATCTCAAAGCTCTAGGGGCATACCAGATTCATCGCACCATATCATTTTGATAACTCCTCTAAATATGGTAATTGGCTTCATTAGGACCCATATGAAGTCAATTAGCTTAATCAATCAATCGACTGATAATCATTCTCATTGCATCACATCAAGTTGATTTGTCATTCAAACTCAATCCAAAATTGGGAAATCTGGTTAGAGGATCAAAATTTAGTTTCATCGCTTCACATCAGGCTGGATGCTTGAACTCTTTTATCAGTGTTTTCTCAATCAATCCCAGAGCTGATATACTCAGATCTCTCGACCAGTCTTTTCTCAATCAATCTCAGAGTTGATATACTTAGATCTCTCTATCAATCTTTGCTCAATCAAGCTTGGAGCTGATATACTCAGATCTCTCTATTAGCCTTTGCTCAATCAAGTCCAGAGCTAATATCTTCAACTCTCCAATCGATCTTTGTTCAATCAAGTTCAGAATGAATTTTGATTTGTGGGATAGTTTCATCGCTTCATATCAAGCTATTTCCAGATTCAATCAAGCTTCAAATGTTCTTTGACCCAATGTGTTCCCAGATCAATCACACATTAGTCAAAGAGGGGAAAATGTAATCACCTAAAAATGGTCTAGTAAATCCATAGCCCCCTTTTCTCAAAATATTTGGTCATAATAAATCCTAAATCCAAGACATTGTTGCTAGACTCTAAATTATTGAGAATTTAATCAAACTTGCTTATATAATTTTAATCCTAACTTGTTGAATCAAATCATCAAACATAAAAGGATAAAAACTAAAAAGTATAAAACATTGGGATAAATCAAAAAGTCCTAAGTTCAAAAAGTGAACCCATTTACACATGGTTGTGCACTCAAAAATCAAAATAAAACAAATAAAATGGGAAAATACCAATTTTGTCTTATTCTTCATAAAGTTGACCAATCAAAATCACTTTATCACCTCACATGGATTGAGGGAAATTTCATCTCCACCATTGATTAATATCTTTTTCCTCCTAATTTGAACCACTCATTCCTTGGAATCTCTTATAAAAGAGATATCTCCCCTTGCTCATTCATAACAAGAAGATTTGGAGTAGAGTTATAATTCTATTTTCATTCTAGAGCTCATTAGTGCATTCATAGTTCTTTGTTTTCAAAGTATTTTCTTGCATTATTGCATTGTTTAGCTTCATTTATTAACTTAATGGCATTCTAGTTTCATTTCTTAGCTTAATAGTAGATGCATTGTTCTTACATTTAGTATCTTGCATTTGTATTCTAGTTTAAATATCACTCACAGTTTGATAGTTTATTGCATCTTTTTTTTCTAAGTTTTGAGAGAAAAGTATGCAAGTTTGTGCATCTTTCTCAACTTCTTTGCATTGAATCTTCCATTTTGGAGTAGTCAAGTCACCAATTTCTCTACGTCCAATCTGATGGACATCCATGAGAATCATACTCACTTCAACTAGGAAGCAATAAGCTGATTTCTAGGGTTTTATGATAGTGCTTTGAATCTTATGTTTTCACTAACCCTTTGGATATAATGGTTTATTGAAGTGTTTGGTTGCAGATATTGATCTCACATTTTACCACACACAGGAATGAGCACTTATTCCTTGTACAAAGGACTCCCAAGATTTTGGTAGACCATTTAGGGCTATCATTGCAATTTATTTGTTGTCTATTTGATGTCCTATGGTGGAAAATTGGTCCCTTACTTCGGTGATCTTCATGAAGTAGGATGTAGTAGTTTCTCCTCTATTCATTTTCATGTGATGAAGTGGATTCTTCAAGGTGAGCACTCTGCTGGTGTTGTTTATTTCATACATGTTTACTATAGCTTTAAACATGTGGTATGCAATATCATATTTAGAGATATTTGTAACTAAGTGATCCCTAACGAGATACACTATGATCTTCATAGCCTTTCCATTACTTTTATTCTATTGAATTTTCTCATTATTGTCATTTGGTTCTGGTATGTTTTCCCTCACATATGAGTCTAGCCCATTTTCTCTAAAGGTAAGCATGATTCTAATTTTCCATGAGACAAAGTTTTAAGCTCCCTCAAGACAATCCTCAAATCTAACTCCACTTGCCATTATGTATAGAGGAATGTGAGTTTACAATGTTTACAATTTTAAACAATTTGTTATCTTTAATCTAGTCAAATCTTCCTTAACTTGGCTCTTATACCATGTAGATTTTAGACTAGATATGTGAATGAAGAATTTTAAGATTATACTCAGATTTATAATTATGATAAGTACTTCTGATGAACACACTACAAATTTAATTTTGTGAATTTATCTCCTTGTATAAATTTCATCTAATACTAATTACTATCAATGTAGGATAGGATTTGATATTCGGTCTGAGATAACCAGAACAGTATATAATAATACTTCTTGTGAAAATAAAACTACAAATGATATTAATCAAATATTGTTTGAACTATTAATGATAAAGACCAGGAGTACTTTGAGACTGCAAATGTTATGTGTCACTGTATCCTTTGGGTCTACGATCATTAATATATATGCAAGTGGAGTCATGTCCACAATGGAACATGATTCCACATGGAGTCATGTCCACAATGGAACATGACTCCACATGGAGTCACGTTCCATCGTGGACGTGATTCTACATCTTGAAACTAATGTAGTTTATGGAGCCCGATTATGTCGATGGTAATAACAACATCCTTAGACAAATAGTATCAATACCAATAATCAACTTCTTTGAATTTGATCACCATTTATTATAAATGATATTATATTAATCGGTATACTATATCAAAGAAGTATACATAATGATTTTATAATTATATTTATATGCAATATATATATACACATATATATAATAATGTGCATTATTATTATATATCTATATTTACACACACACACACACACACACAAAATTATAATAATCATTATATATCTATTATTCTTTCATCGATGTAGATTTACCGACCGAAGCTATAACACATTAACGCTCCCTCTTAGCTAGGGAGGATTAATAGATCAAATTGAAAATCACAACAAGTCTATTAATTTGTGAAAATGAGAAGATATCATCTCATTGTGATATGAGGAGATATGGTATGAGCATGAATATCAAGTTATATTATATTCACCATATCTCACAAATATCCATGGTATGTGCACTAACATCACTCTCTAGTTTGCTATTTATGTATATAAATTATGTAATTTAGTTATATTATAAATGTTTTGATTATAATAATATCATGTTTATAATATGTTAAATTTAATTAAAGAAATAAAGTGCTATAATGAGTGCCTTTAATTGTGTAAATACATTTTGTGATTTTATTATGATTATTTTTTTAATACATTAAATCTCCTGAATTTGGTTAGAGGTAGGATTTCTTGGTAGAAGATAAATCATGCAATCTTGGCTATTGAATGGATTGATATAAACTTTTAAGTTGAATTTGTATATAAAAAATCGTGTTATTTGTTGTTTTTATTATTAAAAATAATATTTTTATAACATTTATACAACATTGAGGTCTGATTTTGTATTGTTTTATATGTTGGGGTTTAGTGTTTACTTAGGCTTTTCGAGCGAATTATTCATTAATTAAGTATTATAAATATGCACTAAGATATTAAGAAATATATGATTTGTTTTTATTGTAATTAATCATGATTGTCATACGATATTAATGTTTTTTATTTCATTATTCAATATTGGCTCATGCATTTGGTGTGTTGTTGTATATGACGATGTATGTATCAAAAATATGAATTGATAGAAATGTTAAAGTATTTATTTTGAGAATATAAAATGTTTTATCATGAAAGATCTAATAGGATGTGAAGATAATTAGGGTTTACTTGATATCAAAGATAATAAACACCTTTTTGTGCTTTTATGATGATTGTATATTGCATTATAGTTAAGTTAGTAAACTAAGAATTCTTATGCAAACTAAGTACTTATGAGATATTAGAATATGAATAGATTGATTTTCATGATGTTAGATTAATAAAGTACATGGATAAGCTATAAGTTAGTGTAGAGGATGTCTTGTCTAAAGTTAGATGAAGGATAAATTTGTGTACATGTATGAAGTTTTGGATGCTCTTAAATGTTAGTTATAGACACTATTCTTTGAGGGTAATGTTTGATATGCGTATGATCAAATTCATCCTTTTAATAAATGATGAAAGTATATTACTTTTGTTTGCATGTCATAAAAGATATTTACTTCGCATTATTTTGTTGTGGTTTTGGTAGTTGTAAAGGGGATTTTGGTTTTAGACGTGTTAAAGGTTTTATTTCCTTTTTTGAAGTGTACAGTAGATGTCATTGTGTGAGCTTAAGATAATTTATAGTCTATTATATATTTTCATGAAATAAAATTATCAATGATTATCTCTATTATCATGTGAGTATCAATTCATAATTTTAGTATAATCTTCATTCTATTATAATATAGATTAGAATTTTGATATTTATAGTCTTCATATGAATGTGAATTGATTATAGCTACTTGGTAGCAATACGTTGTTAATATGGACTGTGCCTTATTGAGTAATTTTGTGTGTACAATAGAACCCTTATGATTATATTTTCATGGGTGTCATTGTTGTTGTCAATTGTATTAATTTCCCAAGTGATTATTCTTTAGAATAGAATGTTGTTGAAGCAGGTCATAGTTATATCTTAGAATGATTTTAATGAGAAATATATGGCTGGAAAATTAAAGATGCGTGTGCTGTGTTAATCATACCCTTAATAGGTTTTCGTCTCTGTTTCACCAAGTGGGTGGCAGTCGATGATGAACTGTCTAGGGACACTACCCTAGAAAGGGTTGCGTAGCTACTTTTTGTATCTTTTAAAATATGTGATAATAAACATATGATTCTTTTGTAATCCTACTTTTTTGAACTAAAATAATTTATGGTTCAAGATTCAAGAGTCTAACTACGAAGTCTCTGTGCATGATGTAGGCAAGGCCATCAGAGATGAGCCCCTGAGACTTAGGTCTGACCCCTTAGGACTTGTTTATTGTTGTTCTTAATTATCCTATATAGATTAATGATAAAATTTATGCTTATGATCATGTTGTAATGTTTAATGACTCTTATGTCACACATCTAGTTGTGAAAACATCTGTGCATATAAAGACATTGGAACATAGTGATGAAACAAGAAAGAACAATTTATGTATGCAATGCTAAGTACTTGTTGATTAAACATGAAAATAGGTATATTGTTTATCCTCTTTTTTTCTATTTTTGATATAACAAATGGTAATTGGTAGTGTTGCTTAAATTGATGTAGTGCATTTTTTTTAGTAAAACATTCTGTATGTTTTGTTGAGTATTATGTCCTTGTGTCGAGGGTTCCTCGGTGGGGCATTACATGTGTTTTATCTTTATTGAAAATCTAATTTAAATATCATAAAATAGTTTCAAATATGATCATAACAAGTAAACAAGATATTTGAGTGGTATCAGAGCCCTGATTCTATTAGTCTAATAGTTTTAAGGCCATATGGCTACAAATAGGACTAGATCACACAACTAAACCACCATTAAAATCTCATACCAAGAGAACTACGATAAGATTTTATGACAGTATTCTACATGAGATCATGATAAGACACAATGAAATATTAATATTAATATCTCTAATCCAAACTTAAGAAATAGAAAATTTTAAATAATTCATAAAAAACACACAAAATAGGGTTGAATTTTTTAAGGTTTAAGTGTAAAGTAAAATTAATTAAAAAATATGAAGAAATATTGGAGGCATTCAATATTTTCTCTACAACTAGGGTGATTTTGTGCTGAGAAGGCCAATCACATGAATTAGCTCTTGCTTGGCCCGCACAACCTGGTCTTCTCATTTATTGTTTGTACTTCCCTTAACTTAGCCTTTTACGGCTGATGAGTCTCCCAACAATGCTCACTTGAATGACTCTTCAGGTGTGTGAAAGGGAAATACCTACAAGGAGGCAGTTGCTGCTACCAGAAGAATCCCCGAAGGTGCTTGTTTTCTTCTCTGCAACAAAACAACAATGATGGAGATACTAGTCGAAGAGGAGGTAAGTGTTCATCTGCAAGTAGACTCATCATTAAACCCAATGTTCATATTTATAATGCAATTTGTAATGAAAAGAGTTGATTACAAGAGACAAAAATATTCCTTTCTCCCTTAGACCTTAATAAACTTCCATCTCACACCTATCTAAATAATTTGTTACAAAATGTTTCACAGAAAAAGCTAGGGTTCCATTATTCATTTTGCCAAATGATTAAAAAGGGGAATTTAATTATTTTTTCTCAGGCCCTCAGTGACAAAAATGAAGCAGTAAAGAGACAATATTAGAATATTGGTGTTGGGTGTTTCAGGGCCCTCTATTAGTCTCTTGATGCCAAAAATGAGGAAATATTGGCCATGTCCTCTCCTAGGTTGATTACTATTCATAATATCCCCCTATATCTCTGGAGTTTTGTTCCTAGTGCCCTAGAAACAATTGGCAATGTCCTTTAGAATGAAAAAAATCACCTGCTTTGCTCCCCCACCTAGATGCTATATTTTTAATCTCAGTCAACCCTGAATTTGATTTGTCCGGAGAGATTTTATTTGATCTTGTGGATGACATCATGCCCTTCCCTGTAGAATTCATGGGTGACATTAATGCTTGTTTCCTTTGCAAAATGGAAGGACACTTAATGATAAATTTCACTCTATTAAAAAATAGAAAAGGGGTTAACCCTAATCTTAATGTCAAATCGGGTGCTAATTCCATTAATAGACCTTCTTGGTCCCCCAAATTTACTTCCATTCCCTCCCCCAACCTTCATCTCCATTGGCACTCCCAAGCCCCTCCATGGTGGATCTCTATGAGGTTGTTCCCCTCCTCCCCATCGGCCTCACCCTACTCTCCTAGATCTATTCATGAGGGTTTTGGACCCCCTCATTTCCTTGGTAATTATCCCATGCATCATGTCTCTCTTCATCCCTCCCAAAAACAAAACCCTAAATGCTAAAAAACTCACCCTGCAGAAGTTGTGAAACATTTCCTATATCAAAAATAAAATTGAGGATAATTTCTTATATGGGAACAACTCTTCTGTTGCTAATACACAAAGTATCAATATGGTAAAGCCCCAAGATACTAATGGTTGTATATATCTAATTGGAACTTTAGACACCGAGGTCTCCAATAGTGATAGTTCTATGGAGCTACAACATAGGGGTGTGTGTGTGTGTGTGCCCAAGTGACACCCATGATTGTGTCTAAGCTCTCTTGTAGTGTGGTGGTTGCTATCTTTTTCATAAAAAATATTATGACCCTTCTATCCCTCTCATTGATTCTCTTCTTGCTTCTTCTCTATCAGGTACTCCCCCTTTAGGTCGCCTTAGAGGACTATCAATATTGTTGATCTTAGTATCCAAGACTATTATACAATCCTCTTCAAGGATGATATGATCATGGATATGGATAGTGGAACACAAAAAATAGGAAAGCCCTCATATTTGGGCAACCTGGAAGCCAAGGAGAACTGGTTCATTATCCCTTACACAGGCCCAACCTCCTCAGATGTTATTTTTTGGGATTAATGGGAAGTATGTACTGAGAGGGGAGGGGTGAATCAATACCTCTAAATTTTTTGTATCCTTTAATCAATTAACCTTTGTAATCAATTGTATATCCATTCAATCTAATCTATACCATCTTGATGTGAGTTATATCAATTCATAACATTAACATACATGTGAACATTCATAGAAACATTCATGAAAGTAATTGAAACATAACACAAGATATGATATCGCAGAAAACTCCTGTTAGGAAGTAAAAACTGTGGTGGGGATGACACCCACAAAATCTTCACTATCTATAGATTGGAAGGGGCCAGTTAAGGCTTACAATTTGATCACTTCTAATGATCTACCCTGTTAAGAGTATAAGTGGAGACCTGTTAAAGTCTACTATGTTAAGAGCTTTAGCAACACTATTGAGTGTGCACTTGGTTAAGTGATTTGTTGTTGGACTATTAAATCCACCTTCCTTGAAAGGATTTTTACACTTTGCTCCACTTGTTAGAATGATAGAAAATTACAAATTGACTTGGTAAATGCAATCTCCTATTGCTGATATAGATACAATTTAGTTTACATGAAAAATATTATCACCTAATTGTGATTGAATAATACCTCTGATTCTCGGTAGCCTCTGTTCTTGGTTCTAATAACCAAATTCACCTTTTGTTGTTCTTATTGTTGAAACTTTCAATCTAATCCATAGATGTGCTCGAATGATTCATTCATGTTCTCCTCTCTCTTCACATCCTTTTTCATCCATGTATATTGAATGATTGCATCATCTATTTATAAGATGGATTGACTTCATTAAGTTTCACAAATAACAATGTTAACTCTAAGATCAGGTTTACAACTTGTACCTTGATCTCCTAGTCTATGTTTTAAATTAGTTAGACTAATTAAAGAGCTTACAATCATGTTTCTTTTCCCTAAAGATATGGTTTTAAAAACAAATCAAGATTCTATAAATAGCTCAAGAATTTTTCATCTGACGTGGAAGTCAGATCCACATTTTGCGGGCTATAACTGACTTTTAGTTTCTGACTATCGATTATGCTCTTAAATTAGTTGACTCTCTTTCGGTTTTGTTCTATCAGTTTTCTCTTTATATTTCTATCAGTCTGCAATGTATCCTGCACGTTGGGTTCCTCTTTATCTTTTTGTCTTTGTATTTTTGGTTTACACACTAAGTTGTGTCGTCAGTTCTCTTTGCACTTAGTCATCTTCGGTGATCTCTTTCTATCTGATCTTCGGTTTGCTCTGTCCTGTCTTTCGGTGTATGCTTATCAAAAATTTTGTTTGCATACTAATGGAAAATTAATTTCATCAATCTCCCCTTTGGCATTAGTATAAAAAACTGATAAGTGCAAAATACTAAAAAAGATGAATCTCCCCTTTGACATTAGTATCAAAAACTGATATGTGCAAAATACTAAAAAAATGTTAAGTATATACACCATATATGATCCTTAGTCATTTAATGACTCCCCCTATGTATATGCCGGTATATCTATACATATGATATCTTATCCTCCTGTAAATACATGTACATATCATTTTCCATATATATATATATATATATCATTTTCCCTTATGAATATACATATACATATTTGTTTGCCATTTTCCCATAGGAATGAATGAATGAATGAATACATATCATTTTCCCTTTGTACATTATAGTACTCATATCATTTTCACACTTTTTTGATATTAAGGGAAAAGGTCATTACCTTAGAGCTTATAAAAAATGTGGGAGTGTGAAGACTTCATGTCTTCCATCATTTTCTCCCATTGTTCTCTTAGGTTCTCCAGAGCCATGTGCTCGAGTGTGATCTTGGAGTGCATGTCATAGATGCTGTATGCTACAGACATCTTGGGGATTCCTATCAGTTGCCTTGCTAAACTGATGTGCTATTGAAGCAGTGTAAGGTTTGGTAGAAGTTTAGCTTGGAGCTCAGTTACTTCTTCCCTAAAGTGTGTCTCTTCTTCCCACAGTTCCTTCCTTAACCTTTTTATCTCAATGATTTTATCATAATGCAACTTAATTGCATTGTCTCCATCGATGGTTAAGATTTTTGCACTGTTTGCTAGATCTATATCTAGCTTTGCAATGTTGTCACTATTTTCTTTAGTGAACTTTTCTAATGTGCTCAATTATTGAATCAAGGTTATAGCTTCAGTTATAATTGGATCTAATTCAGTAATTAATTCTGATAGCTTTACCTTATTGACCGCCACTTCTTGGCTGATGTTATCAATAAGATTTTTTTGGTACTTCAGCTCTACTCTCTCCTCAATTTCCTTCTCAACATCAATATTCTGAGTTGTTATTGCATCAGTGAGAGTTTCTAATTGATCTAGTATTGTCTTGTTTTGATCAATATCAACACCGGGTACAATTTGGTGCAATATGTCCCATGTTGTCTCTAGTCTTATGGAGTCTCTGTGTTATTTCTTTAGCTTCTCCTGTAATGCCTTTTTTTGGCATATTTCATCGTATTGTTGTAATGCCTCAAAATCAAGTGTGGTTGGGTCACACTTTGGTATTTCAATAATTTCATTCAAGGTGACCTCGAACTTATTCTTCTTAAATTTCTTCTACTTCTTTTGTGATTCACTAGAATGTAAAACCATTACCAATTTCTCAGCTTTCTCAGTTGTTCTTGATGGAGTTACCTATTGTGCTTCTTTTTGCTACTTTGCTTCGGTTTCAGCTAGTCGGGTGTCTGTAGACGTCTCCACATTTACCTTCACATCATCGGTAGCACATTTTTTAGTTTCCTCAAGAGTGCCATATTTAGGTATATCTCCTTCATCGGTGTCCTTAGCTTCATCATTATTTGTTTCTGCATTCTTATCTGTTGTATCTTCTCTTGTAACCTTATCAGTATTGGTTACTGTTTGAGTGTCCCCGATGTCCTTCTGACCATCAGTGTTTTCTTTCTTCTCCTCTTCCCTTGCATCATTGGGAGTATCTTTTTATGGTGACTTTTCATTATATTATAGAATATTGATAGCTTGTATCAATATTGGCATGTTGCTTGGTATGTTCACCTGTGCAGTATCAACTATTGTTTCTTGCTCATCAGTTGTGTCCTTTGTAATATTGACATCTTCATTGTTATTTATTTCCTCTGCTAGGTCATCGTTTATGTCAATGATAGTATTATCCACAATGTTTTCATTTGTGGTGTCTGGCCATGATTCATCTGCAACATCTTCATTTTTTTTGCCAGTTGTGTCATCTTCTTCCTTGTCTAACTTAATAGATGTATCATCTTCTGCATATTTTATTAAGATCTGTTCTTGAGTTGTATTTTCAACATCTTTTTGTTTTAGGTCTTTGTTAGGGCTTTCCTCCTTAGTAGGTCTGTTCATAATTTTACACCATTTCTTATGGCTATCCTGTTCAAGCTCTATAAGCTTTCCTTTGAGAAATTTATAGGCTCTCAACTTTGGTGAGAACTCCTTTTTGTGTTTCTCCATCATCTCATCTATTTCTTCCTTCTTAGATTCAAAAGGCACAAGAGCAAAAAGTACTCTTTCTCTTATTTCCTTCTCATTATTCAAAGAAAATGTCCATCTGGAGTATAGTCTATCTAATAGTTCCCTTGGTACATTATTGCCTTCAAACTGAATCAATACATATTCAAACTTGTACATTTTTTCTATAATGGCGTCTTCAAATTTGTTCTAATCTTTCGGATCTAGTTTCAACCATCTTCTAATCTTTGAATCTGTAATAGATCCAAAATTTGCAATAGATTTGCATATGTCACCAATAGATTCAGGATCTTTTACCTTGACACTTTCTACCTCTATAGCTACATCTTTCTCGGTGTCTTCAATATCTTCTTGGGTTCTAATGATCTTCCTTCCTCTTTTGTTTTTCCCTCTCTTTGGTGTGACAACTTTCCTCTTGTATGTCCTAACCTTTCCTTTCTTCAAAGGTGAAGGAGTTGAATCCTTAAATGTTTGGCTTCTAGTTCTTGAAGGAGTTGTGGTCCTTGGCTTCTTGATTGGTGGAGGAGAGGGTGAATATGACTCTGTAGCCTTGGAGTCATCCTTTTCTTCAGTTTCACTGATAGGTAATTATCCTTTGGTTTCTTCCTCCTGTTCAACTTCCTCATCCTATTCAGTTTCTTCCTCGGTTGTTGACAATATCTTTTTGAGGTTCTTTACCATCTTGTCCTTTTTCTTGACAATTTTCTTAACAACCAAGCCAAATTTTATTCTTATCTTGGCCTCCTCATATGTTCCAAATTTGGGTTGTTTCTTATCCAGTGGTTCATTTAATAAGGCATCGATTGCTTTAGATGCAAGATCAATGTTTACCTCATATTCTAGTGGTTGAAGCCAAGCTATCCTCAGTACAACATGCTTGATATAAGTATGATCTATATCAACCATAAAACATATTTCATCTTTATATTTCTCAATGAGTTGTTCAGGGATCCTTACCCACTTTTGCATTCAGTCTTTGAATACATTGAAGTATTCATCCATGACTGTCTCAAAATTATCTCCTAGTGATGATATGTGTTCACTGATTTGCATGGTGACTAGTTTGGTGATGTCCCATTTCACATCTCCTACCGATTGGAATATTTTTTAAAAATAGAAGAAAATACACATTATGAGTGAGCCAAACTTACATGTGTTTGACTTCACATTCCTGATAGTATTTAAGTTATCTTTCAACTGATTTAGTAGAAGTTTGGATAAGTCTAATTGTGTTCCCTTCTTCACAATTTTGTAGGCTATGTCTACTGCACCTGATGCTATGCTATTCAACCTACTGGCTTGGAAGAATTTGTAGCCTAGAACACATGCACCGAATTTGATCTCATCATCGGTTATGGTGGTAACTTTCAGTCGTCTTCCATCCCATTTGGATCCTATCATATTCTCAGTCTCAACCTTGGGAGGATGCTTTAGTGCTTTCACATTTTTGGTTATGGGGTAACCGGTGACAACATGGATAACATCTTGGGTTATTACCTTTGGTTCATCAAGCCATAGCTTGTGATTATGCATTCGGCTTAGTACTAACCGAATCCATTTGGTTTTAAAAAAATTCAGGAACATTAGGGCATTGGTAATCCCTTTTACTTCTATATGCTTGTGTTCATCTTTTAGTGTTCCATCTTCATTGCATAGCTTCTTATAAGCTTCTTCTACTTCAGAATTTCCTATCTCTACAATCTTGCAGTGTATGACAGATCGAACATTTTCCATGAGCAAAACCCTAGCTGGTATTCGCGATAATGCTCCAGCATCATCGGGTTGTGAGGCAACCTCATGATGAATCTTGTAGTTGGGTTCCTCACATGTCAAATTATTTATGATCTTGAATTCATCCTTCTTTGTGTTCTTGGATTTCACAGATCTCAAAGTCGTAGCCATTTTTTAGATTTTAGGGCTTCCTGTGAAATGCATAAAAATAGAGTTATCGGTTCTATATAACTTACTATTTACTCTTGTAAAGATTTTTGAATTGCTTTGGAGTGCTGTGTGTTGAGTTGTGGCCGCTTTGTGATTTAGTTGCTTTCTACTCAAAAATTGCCTTGGTCACTCTCCTTTGGTCGTCGTGAACAATGAGTTGTTCCGTTTTCCTATTTATAGTTGTTTCCCTAAAATGTGTGTCATAAATTCTTACCAACTCCTTGGTGTATGAAGATGAAGTTCGTTGGTGAAGACTTCACTTTTGGTGACAACATGACATTTTAGAGTGATTGTTATACTTCTTTCTTTTATCGACGGGTTTCAGTGTCGCAGACAGCTTGTTCACTTTACTTGTTTACCGACAAGGCTCGGTTTACACTTAGAAAATTTTCTTTCTTATGTTAACTGATGCTTCTCGATAAGTGTAGACAGTCTTAGCTTTGAGTGTATACCGACGGGTTTCGATATGTATACCCGATAACATAGTTATCATAGATTTTAACAAGTAATACCATGATGCATCTTTACTTATGCTAATTTTGCATTATATCAACATATTATGGAAGTGATGTAAAATAATAGCTTGGCGTAATGTAGTTCCATACTTACTTGTTCTAGTTAGGTGGGGATGGCGATGTCACCGAATCAATTGGATGGGGTGTGACCATTTGCATTGCTTGGTCTAGCTTCATCATTGTTTGAAGCTCTTCTCCACATTTTGTCTCTTGCTCTTCGGATGTCTTCAATGGTGTTTCCATTGGGATATGTGATGGTCTCTGTCATTTGGTCTCTGTAGTATTTCTTGAGATGACCAACTTTATGACATTGTAAGCATGCCATTTCGGGGTTAGTCTAGCCTCTAGATTTTGTTGTTCACTATCTCATACCATTTGCAGGAATGTGACCAAATATTCCATATGCTGTACAATTTGTCCAAGTATTGTAATCCCATACATACTGGTTACTGTCTCTTTTCGGTTGATAGGGAGTTTCTTTACCTTTAGGCTTCCATGCTTGTCTTTTCTTTTTCCAGCATTAAAGAGTTGTGTGCTCATTCATTTTTCATGTAGGACAGTATTTGTCCATGTAGGTTTCCTTCTTTGGTTGTTTCATCTCAGACTTACATTCATATGCTTTATGTCCTTTCTTGTTACATTTATAACAAAATCCTATGAATGAAGATGTAGATTTAGGAAAACCTTTCATTTTGCCTCTACATACATTTGATGTATGGCCTTGCTTTCCACAGTGATTGCATGTCAGCTTTCTTGGTCTTGGATTTTCATAGAAATTCTTTGGATCAGTTTGATTTGATGATTCTCCATTCTCGGTAAAACCTAGACTGTTGTTGTTGTTGACTCTTCGTTGTCCTTCAAGAAAATCATCGTTTCTTTTATTTATTTCTTCAGCTTTCTTGATAATTTCATTATGCTGCTATTGAATTCTTATTTCATGTTTCAAATTTTCATTCTCATCCCTCAGTTCTCCGATAGCTTCTATTCTTTCAATGAGTTCAACATTTATTATGTTTGCCTCTTGACTCATCTAAATAATCTAATTTTTAATCTCACGGTGATGCTTTGTAAGTCTTTGTATTTTAGACTCCTTTTCTTGTAGCTTTTCTGTAATATTTCTTATATCATCAATGGCTAGTGTTATTTCTTGCTCATCTTGTCTAGCATTGTTCATGACATCAATCATCCTTACCATCTATGTCTCTTGACTGATTTGCAGAGATTTAACTTGTCCATCCAGATGTAGATTGATTTCAGTTAGGATTGTGATGCTTTCTTCTGATGTATAGGATGCTTTGCTTGTAGTTGATCCTGAAGACTCAAATAAATTTGTTATCTCTTCCTCATGATTATCTGTCTCATTAAAAAAAGATGCCATAATATTTCTTTCATCTAACAACTGTCTCATGTTGATTCTGGCTTCTTTATACTGTTCATAGAACATCTAAATTTCTAGCTTCTTATTTTCAATATATTTATCAAGTCTATACTTCTCCATTGTATGATATTTTCTCTTAAGCCTTTAAGCTTTCCAAGAAGAGACTTAGCTCTGATACCAATTGTTGGGATTAATGGGAAGTATGTACTGAGAGGGGAGGGGTGAATCAGTACCTCTAAAACTTTTGTATCCTTTAATCAATTAACCTTTGTAAGCAATTGTATATCCATTCAATCTGATCTATACTATCTTGATGTGAGTTATATCAATTCATAACATTAACATACATATGAACATTCATAGAAACATTCATGAAAGTAATTGACACATACCACAAAATATGATATCGTAGAAAACTCCTGTTAGGAAGTAAAAACTGTGGTGGGGATGACACCCACAAAATCTTCACTATCTATAGATTTGAAGGGGGTGGTTAAGGCTTACAATTTGATCACTTTTGATGATCTACCCTGTTAAGAGTATCGGTGGAGACCTGTTAAAGTATACTCTGTTAAGAGATTTAGCAAAACTATTGAGTGTGCACTCGGTTAAGGGATTCGTTGTTGGACTGTTAAATCCACCTTCCTTGAAAGGATTTTTACACTTTGCTCCACTTGTTAGAATGATAGAAAATTACAAATTGACCTGGTAAATCCAATCTCCTATTTCTGATACATATCCAATTTAGTTTACATGAAAAATATTATCACCTAATTGTGATTGAATAATACCTCTAATTCTCGGTAGCCTTTGTTCTTGGTTTTGATAACCAAATTCACCTTTTATTATTATTGTTCTTGAAACTTTCAATCTAATCCATAGATGTGCTCCAATTATTCATTCATGTTCTCCTCTCTCTTCACATCCTTTTTCATCCATGTATATTGAATGATTTCATCATCTATTTATAAGATGGATTGAATTCATTAAGTTTCACAAATAACAATGTTAACTCTAAGATCAGGTTTATAACTTGTACCTTGATCTCCTAGTATATGTGTTTTAAATTAGTTAGACTGATTAAAGCACTTACATTAATGTTTCTTGTCCCTAAAGATATGGTTTAAAAAAAAATCAAGATTCTATAAATAGCTCAAGACTATTTTATCTGACGTGGAAGTTAGATCCACTTTTTGTGGGCTACAACTGACTTTCAGTTTCTGACTGTCGGTTATGCTCTGAAATTAGTTGAGTGTCTTTCAGTTTTATTCTGTCAGTTTTCTATTTAACTATCTTTCGGTCTGCACTGTATCCTGCATGTTGGGTTCCTCTTTATCTTTCTATCTTTGCATTTTTGGTTTAGACACTAAGTTGTGTCGTCGGTTCTCTTTGCACTTAGTCATCTTTGGTGATCTCTTTCTATCTAATATTCAGTTTTCTCTATCCTGTCTTTCACTGTATGCTTACCGAAAGTGTTGTTTGCATACTAATGACAAATTAATGTCATCATTTATTATTGAGTCCATGTTAGAAATTGGAAAGAAATACTAAGAATAAGAACCATAAAAAGAAAAATAAGTCAAATAGAAAGAAAGTTGAACCTGCATTAATAAAGGTAGATTAGTTCTTTGTATTTAAAAACAAATGAGGCATAGTTTTTGGCTCTGTCTCAAAAAAGGGAGTAGTGCTCGTAAAATAATTTTTACCAAATGGTACCAAAGATTCATAGCACCAATGGATACTGCCCCATGTATTTGATGAAACTAAACTATTGTCATGGAAATTCTGGGGGTTAGAATCCCTAGAAAGGAAATATGTTGTTTTTTAATCAACTGATGAAGATCTGATGGAGATGATGAAGACCGAGTGATACCGAGTATCATGATTGTAGAAATGGCTAGATCAATTTATTGTTTTGTCATTGATATCAAGCAATTGATTAATTGATTTTTAATTATGTGTAAGGTATGAAAATGTCTTTCTTACTAAAATGTAAAAGGGAGGATTGAAATAGAGATATGCTTATTAAAAATGTACAATGTATTAAGAAAGAATGATTATTGATTATCTTGAAATGTAATGTTTGAAATAGGAAATGTGTTGATGTGTAAATTGTTCTTTGAGTTGCCTAGATTGTATTGAATTCCTTAACTTGAATTGAATTGTATTGATTGTGTAATGTAATTGTGATTAGGGAGAAGATAAGATGTTCCTCTTTTATTCCCAAATGCATAAATGGGAGATCCAAGTTGATCAACCCCAAAGAAGGGCTAATGAATCAACTATTTGGAAAGGAGAATAACAAAGGAGATACCTTAAATTATGTTAATTATATGTATATAAATGATATATGACAGTAATTGAAGAGATAGGAGAAATGCACTAACCTTGAAATATTGCAAATCAAAGAATGTTGTTTTCTGAGGTCTGTAGACTGTTTCTGGAAAAACTGATAGTTGATCCCGTACCAGAACGCAGAGACAAAGAAAACCCAAAAATATTTTTTGATTTTGATGTCATCTTATGAAAAAGGTCAACCTTGACCCACAAATGCCAACCCTGACCCAATAATGTCGACCCTGACCTACACAGGTCCGACAGAAAATCTGTTCATGCCGTCCGAAAGAAAGTCAAAAAGTGTATCCAGATTTGGTCTCAAATCTGTAACTCTATACCTATACCTACAAAAAAAAGGGGACTGTTCATTGTGGGGGAGGGGTTTTCCTTGGTCAAACCTCAGTTTAGGAATTAACCTCAAATATATGTAATTGAAATTGGAGAAATGGAGAAAGTAAATGCATAAATTCACCTTGCTTGAAAAAGTCCTTGTGGCAGATTCGAATCCTTGAATCCACAAGTATACTTGAAAATGTAGAATGTAGAAAGGTAGGATGTCTTCAATCTCTTGCTTGTAGATCTCCAACACCAAGTCTTGAATGGGTTCTTAAATTTGGAATAGGCTTGGAAGAAGGTGGAAGGAGAGATCACCAAAAGGGCACTATGTAGCTTCAATCCTTCAATGGCCTCCAATGGATCTCCTTCATGAAAATGGATACTTGGATGGATGAATGCTTTCTTGAAACCTTTCTTGATTTCTTGCTTGAACTTCACTTGATAATTCTTGATCTCAATTAGGAATGCTTGATGCTCTACTAGAAGAATTCATTTGCTTGATGATAGTTAGAGAAAATGAGAGAGAAAGCTTCCCTTTTATATGAAATTAGGGAAAAATCTTCCAAGGAGGCCTACCTAGGAGGATTAAATTCCCATTAAAGCCTTTACCCCTAGGAGAGGACCCATATTAAATATAATTTAGGAATCAACACTTTAGAACCCGAAATAGCCGACTCGAAAGCAGGAAATACTTTTTGCAAAGGCCGACCTCCAAAAACTGTGAGACCTCAGGATCTGAACCCTGGGTCAAGGTCAAGGTTGAGGTTGACCTAGGTCAGGGTTGAGGTTGAAATAGACCTAAAAGGTTGACCCTGACCCTAAATCCCAGAACCACCAGTCTGCAGTTCAGAATGCAGAAATCAGGCTAAACAGGAGTGGAAAGAGGGACAGAACAGGGGGGAAGCCATGTCAAGATCAGGAACCCATTCTAGGTGCTTTCCATGACCCCAAACCACTTACTCGAAAGGATAAACATGTCTACAATGGAAGTGCTTCCATTTTTTGACTATACATTTAGCCCCCACTTTAGCAAGAGTATGAGCTCAACACAAACTCTTGGTAAAGGAGAATATACAGAAAAGACAATCTTTATCGGAACCAAAAAGGGATAAAGAAACCCTCAAGCCCCCAAGGGAATTAAGTCTTTATCCACCCTAAGATCATGATAAGAGAGACATAACTTAGTTAAGGAGAGAAAAAAGGGTGTGATTATCTCGCCCACACAAAAGGCGTAACTGGAAAGATGGAATTGAACTGCCTAGTGAATGTGGCTACTCACTAGTCAACCCATTAGGGAGATCCGTTCTTAAAGGGATCAAAAATTTGTAAATTGAAAATTGGCGGGATCAAGAGATCCGTGTAAATTTAAACTAAAGGGATGAAGAGATCCTAAAAAGTAAAAATAATGACCATGCTTTAAGGATTAGTTTCTTTTAATCCATAAAGGGAAAAGGTTTTAAATATTGAAAACTATTTTGAATGTGCATATGTGCAAAAAGTGAGTAGAGTGTATGCCCTCATGTTAAATTCATTGCTAACACTTTAACAGAAGAAATGGTTTTAACGAAAACATCAGCAACTCTACGGATTACGTTTCCACTGCGAGATGCCCCCAAAGGAAGACAAATCAAGGGAAATAAAACATAAACATACATAATAACACAAGAGGGATCTACCTAATGTGGGGTCAGTATGATCATAAGATAACATGTACATAAAAATATAATATTATTGCAAATGAATTGACATCATTCCCCAAAGAAAGTAGAACTACAATCACAAAGGAGGAAATAAACTTAAGAGTTACGAAGAGGAATCTTTTCAGACCACAATATGGAGACCAAAAAGAATTAGTGATACCATGTCGTAGATCCAAGTAGATTATACAAGGAAAACAACTACAAACAATAGAACAAGTACAAAATAACATGAAACAACATATGGAAGAAAGTAGATACATTTAGAGGATTTGAACAACAGTTGCGATTCTATTATTGTCTTGCACCAACAAAGTAACAAGGGTCATATAAAAGAATCCAACAAACATTTAACAAAGTACATTATGGGGGAAGCACATTACAACATACAAACACACAAAAGGCTACCATAAAGGATGAGCCAATCAAGCATGTTGTCAACCCTCCCCATCTTGGTTTATATTATTTAGGGTAGGTGGGCAACTCGCAAGAGGGAATATATCCAATATAGTAGGAATGATAGCTAGTTCCAAACAAGGATCCTCTTGAGAATCACAATGTTCATTACTAGGTGTAATTTTTAATTGAGTTGATAGCATATGAGGTAAATAATTATCAAGATCAACGGTCTTATATTCATCACTAAGATCAATAGGATCATCGAGAGTGTCCTCCTCATCAAGATTGATTGAAATAGGATCCAAGATATGAATAGGATCATCATAATCATTCATCTTAACATCATGAATATTAACATCCAATGCATCAAGCATAGGTTGATCGAAGGTAGGTAATGAGTTTTGAATCATAGAAGCACGGGCTTTAGCATTAGCTCTACACTTCTTATGAGTTCATTAGTAGATTTGTTACGTTTAACTTTATTTGGCACATGCTGAGAACTAGGAGGAATAACAATAGGTTACTTCATAGGTTCCATAAGAGGATTCTCGATAGGTTGTAATGGAAGAGTAGGAGTTTGATCAATTTTATTAGCAACAATGGATAAAAGAGGTATTGCAGGAGTAGGCAAAAGACCACAGTTAGAATCAATCTGAGGCATACTTAACTCAGCAATTTTGCGATGTTTGTAAGCTTGATAGGAATGAAAGAGATGATCAGGGCAAGAAGGACATGAATTAGGTAATGAAGGCCAAAGAAAATCGAGAGTAGCACAATCTCTAGGCCTAGAAGGTTGAAACAAACTATGATTAATTGTTTTTACTTTGCCATTATGAATGAACTTAAGACATTTATGAATGGGAGAAGAAATAGCATGCATAGAAATTATCCAAGGTAAACCAAATTTGATTTGGAATTGATCAGAAGTAGGAATAGTGATGAAGGTAGTATCTATAACCTTACCACAAAGTTTGACAGGTAAGTTAATAGAACCAAGTGCAGGATAAAGAAAGCCATTACAAGTTTGGATCCATGCATCAGATGAATCATAAAAATCACATTGTAAGCCTTTCATAAAAATATTTTCCTCATTAATGACATTGATTAAAGATGTGGGATCAACTAGAAAACCAAAAGTAGGTATTTTAGCAATCCTAGCATAGATATAAAGGGGACCATCGGGAGCTTTAATTATTTCTGAATCATCAAAGGTAATTAAAAGTTCCCTGGGTCGCTTATCCTTAGTTTGTTTTTGAATTTTAGGTGGAATTGGAAGTTGAAGTGGAGGTGAAGTATTTTAAACCATAAGATGAGATGGCGCAACACTCTCCACATGATTAAAAATGTTATTAAGATCATCCATCTTTGAATCAAAAACAATGTCTATAGAAGATGGTTGAGCTATTGTATTAATATCATGTGTAGGTAAAGGATTGGTATAGATTTGAAGGTTTTGATTAGGAGGAGAAACAAATTTATTCCCATTACCATCAAAATTATCAACAGACAAAGCTTTAGAATCAATTAAGTCTTGAATCTTATGCTTTAGAGAGTAACATTTTTCAGTGTCATGGCCATT
>MU227391.1:803606-816586 GCA_018584345.1 Thuja plicata | reverse complement strand
TAAATTTAGATTGAGTTAAAGATGCAAGTTGTTGTTGTAAAGATGACACAGTTTTAGCCAAACTAATAATTGTAGAATCATTAGAGGAAATAGGTGGCATAGCAATATTAGGAACACTAGGAAAAGTTTAAGAAGCGACAGGAATAGAAGACACAACCGGTGGAACATTAGGAACCACAGTTGGAAGAGGATTAGTATAAGTAAAAGGCACATTATGATATGAGGGTTGTGAGGTAGGTAAAGATACCAGTGGAGAATTCATAGGAATAGGTGTGCTTGGGAGAGAAGTTGTTATCAAAGGAGGAGTATAAGTAGGAATACTAGGTAGAGGAACAGAAGAAGGTCCTACACTAGTAACAATAGGTGTGACCCCTAACTCGTGAGCTTCTTGAGCTAAAGGTTTAACATTTAAATTCACAAGATGAGTAATACTACACAAGAAATTAATACCTTGATCATTATCATGGAGAACTTTCTTAAGAGCCTCTATAGCTTGGATAGAATCTTGATTATGGTTTTCTTGGATAAGCCTATTTCCCATTTTATCAAGTTCGGTTGAAAGGTTTTGCACTTGTTCAGGAGGAACTCTTAAAACATCATCTTCATCATGAGATGAGTGAGAAGAGTTATGCTCCATGGAAGGATTGGAATCAGGAGTTATCAAATTTTCATCTAGGATCCTAAGGAAAGGAGAGGAAGACTCAGGATCAAAGGAACCCATAAGTCTATGGCTTCTTCTAACCGGGATACTATAAGTAGGACTAGATGTGGTAAAGCTCATACACCAATAAAATGCAAATGAACTAACACAAAATTTTGACTGATTGAATTTAAATGCAATTTGAGAAAGAAAAGAAATGCAAGATCTAGCATAAACAATGTAAATCTAACACCAAAAAGAAAGAGCTGTCTATCGCGGGTTCACCAAAATGTAAGGTATGAAAATGTCTTTCTTACTAAAATGTAAAAGGGAGGATTGAAATAGAGATATGCTTATTAAAAATGTACAATGTATTAAGAAAGAATGGTTTGATTGATTATTGATCATCTTGAATTGTAATGTTTGAAATAGGAAATGTGTTGATGTGTAAATTGTTCTTTGAGTTGCCTAGATTGTATTGAATTCCTTAACTTGAATTGAGTTGTATTGATTGTGTATTGTAATTGTGATTAGGGAGAAGATAAGATGTTCCTCTTTTATTCCCAAATGCACAAATGGGAGATCCAAGTTGATCAACCCCAAAGAAGGGCTAATGAATCAAATATTTGGAAAGGAGAATAACAAAGGAGATACCTTAAATTCTGTTAATTATATGTATAGAAATGATATATGACAGTAATTGAAGAGATAGGAGAAATTCACTGACCTTGAAATATTGCAGATCAAAGAATGTTTTTTTCTAAGGTTTGTAGATTATTTTTGGAAAAATTGACAGTTGATCCCGAATCGGAATGCAAAGAAGAACAAAACCCAGAAATATTGTTCCATTCTGATGTCATCTTATGAAAAAGGTCAACCTTGACCCACAAATGTCAACCCTGACCCAATAATGTCGACCCTGACCTACACAGGTCTAAAAAAAATCTGTTCGGGCCGTCCGAAAGAAAGCTGAAAAGGGTATCTAGATCTGGTCTCAAATCTATAATTTTGTACTTGTAGCTGCAAGAAAAAGGGGATTGTTTGTTGTGGGGGAGGGGTTTGCCTTGGTCAAACCCCATTTTAGGAATTAACCTGAAATATATGTAATTGAAATTGGAGAAATGGACAAAGTAAATGCATAAATTCACCTTTCTTGAAAAAGTCCTTGTGGCGGATTCGAATCCTTGAATCCACAAGTATGCTTGAAAATGTAGAATGTAGAAAGGTAGGATGTCTTCAATCTCTTGCTTGTAGATCTCCAACACCAAGTCTTGAATGGGTTCTTGAATTTGGAATAGGCTTGGAAGAATGTGGAAGGAGAGATCACCAAAAGGGCACTATGTAGCTTCAATCCTTCAATGGCCTCCAATGGATCTCCTTCATGAAAATGGATACTTGGATGGATGAATGCTTGCTTGGAACCTTGCTTGATTTCTCTCTTTAACTTCAATTGATAATGCTTGATCTCAATTAGGAATGCTTGATGCTTGATTAGAAGACTTCATTCGCTTGATGATAGTTAGAGAAAATGAGAGAGAAAGCTTCCCTTTTATATGAAATTAGGGCACAATCTTCCAAGGAGGCCTACATAGGAGGATTAAATTCCCATTAAAGCCTTTACCCCTAAGAGAGGACCTATATTAAATATAACTTAGAAATCAACGCTTTGGAACCCGAAACAGTCGACCCGGAAGTGGGAAATAATTTTTGCAAAGGCCGAGCTCCAAAAACTGTGAGACCTCAGGATCTGAACCCTGGGTCAGGGTTGAGGTCGACCTTGACCTAGGTTAGGGTCGAGGTCGACATAGAAATAAAAGATTGACCCTGACCTTGAAGCCCAAAACCACCAGTCTGCAGTTCATAATGCTGAAATCAGGCTAAACAAGAGTGGAAAGAGGGACATAACAGGGGGGAAGCCATGTCAAGACTAGGAACCCATTCAAGGCACTTTCCATGACCCCAAACCACTTACTCAGAAGGATAAACATATCTACAATGGAAGTGCTTCCATTTTTTGACTATACATTATGTTACCATATCTTAAGAGGAGAAGTTAAATGGGTGAAAAATACATATCAAAAAATGATGAAGTAATGATGATATAGTTGTTTGCTACTATACATTTGATGTTATCAAATCAATACAATTGATTGATTGATCCTGCAAAGAGTTAATTTATTACTAAAAGAGTTACTTTACCGAGCTAGATAGAGTTAGTTGGTAGAATGATATGTGAGTTGGTCATAGTTACCAAACAATGAGTGAAATACAAGAACCAAGCACCAAAGATGAGTTAGACACTGAGCAGTGAATGCAGACAATTATCGAGCTACAAATCAAGTTTTACCGAGTACAAGATATTGATTATAAATGAAGATAAGATCAAATTTAATGCAAAGCGATGATGAGATGGACAAGGACATGATTTAAATGAAGTTTTTTAGAAGATCTACAAATGTGAAAATTCAATGAGAAGATCTAAGGAGAAGATCAAGCGATTAAACCAAATTATGAGAGTTCCAAGAAAATTTCAAGTTCTGAGGTAAAAGTGAAATGGTTTACCAAGTTGAGAATTACGAAGAAGATGATCAAACGAAAGAGCGCAAATGATGGAAAATCTAATTAAGGAGATTAAGAGGCAAAAATATGTCTATATAAAGATGATAAATTAACAAAGATTATGTTGTTGGTGAGTTGAAAAGAGAAGAAGAAGAAGCTGGAGAACAATATTTACTGAGAAAAATAGAGAAACAAAGATTGAAGAATCTAATGTCTGAGAAATAGATCAATGGAGTATGTGATGCCAGTATTCAATTGAGCATAAAGGATCTAACACAAGCAAAGGTAGTTTCTATATTTATAGATCAAAGTTTACTATTTCTTATTAGTATTTGTAATAGAGAAATATCTTAACCAAGTGGATTTAACCATCCTATTTGTAAAACCTAGAAGTAGGTGACATTAAAAAGTGTATTTAAAGACCTCTAACAATGCCACTCCTAACAGGGTGATGATCTTAATAGATCTGAGGTAAATCCCCTAACAGGGTCACATTTAGAAAATGTGTTTGTAATATTTAACATGATAAGTTCTTAACCAAGCGTACTTCAGAAGGGTACAATTTTATTGAGGGTCAAAAGTCCCACAGAGGTTTTTCCCAAAATGGGTTTCCTTGTTAAATCTGGTATCAACTAAGTTAAATCTGGAGTTAACTATGATAACCAGATGTTACTAAGTTTGAATGATTGATTTACATATATGAGATGTATTGTTATTTAAGTTACTAACTTGTTTGGTGAATTAGTTTCTACTTTATTCAATGTTACCGAGTGAATTAGTGAGTTTAGTTTTAAGCATTAACATTTGATTTTGTTTGATTCACCCCCCAGTGGACCAATAATTGGTATCAGAGTTAGTTACTCTAAAGTGATAAGTTTAAAATGACTTGAGTTAAGATCTAAAGATGTATAAGAGGGAAAAACCAAAGCTGAATAGGGATCATTTCTCTACATGGAAAGGTAGGATGAGGTTGCATGTGCCTGGAGTATGAGAATATGGAATTCACTTTCTTGATAATGAATATGTAGCACTGACTACTACACCTTTGACTATCAGTAGGCAAAGACAGAAACAAGAACACACAAAAGTTATGATTGAGATTGCTTCTACACTTATTGACCAGGAATATGATGAGCTTGATGGTTGTACTACTTTGAACCAAATGTGGGATAAGCTTATTTTGACCTATGGTGGAGATCAACATTTTTAGAAGGCCAAAGTAGAAAGTTTGAGAGGAAAATTTGACTCTATGAAGATGAAATAAGGAGAGAACATAATACAATACAATACAAGACTTAAGGAGACTATTAATTCTATCAGAGGAGCTAGTGGAATCATAACAAAGGATGATGTTACAAGAAAGATGTTGAGAAACCTTCTATCGAGTTATGCTATTCATGTATCTGTTATTCAAGAGCTAAGATCTATTCCCCAATTGAATGTTTCATTGGATGCTTCTATTGGTAAGTTAACCACATTTGAGTTAAATGATTTTGACAGTAGTTCACCTTCTACATCTAAGATTGAATCCACATTTAAGTTTATTTTAAATATTGGAAAAGATAGGGAAGCTATAGCTAGAGATAGATATTTGAGAAGTGCTAGTGAGAAATTTTATAGTTGTACTGAAGCTATTAAATATTTATTTACCGAATGTGATGAGAATGAAAGAGAATTTGAAGCTTTGTTGGATAGAAGGCTATAAAGAGGAAAAGGAAAATACTTAGGTAAGTTGCCCTTGAAATGTTTTAATTGTGATAAAATTGGTCACTTTGTATCTAACTATCTTGAGAAAGATAAGGAGGAAAAGAAAGATAACAGAGATAAGGACAAAAGAGAAAACAGATTCAGGAGATTCAAAGACTACAAAAAAAGGTAAGAAATCTCATCATATTGCTAATGAAGGGCTAAGTGATGATGATTATTTTGATAGTGATGATGGAAAGAAGTTATTTATGTTTCTATTAAAGATGATTTTGATGAATAAGAACCAAGAGCCCTAATATCAAAAGTGATTAAGAATGAAACATGGATTATAAATAGTGGTTGTTCACATCACATGACTGGTGACACACTTAAGTTTATTTCCTTGGAAAAACATGATGGAGGATTTGTTATATTTGGTAATGATGCTCCATATCCTGTGAAAGGAAAATATTCTATAATTCTATTGAATAAAAAAAAGATGTGATGATGTTTATTGGGTTTAAGGATTAACGTATAATCTATTGAGTGTTGCACAGTTAAATAATACATGTCACTAACTAGAATTTCAATATGGAAAGGTGAAATTATTTGATAAGAAGGATAGTCTGATTGCTACTAGAGAACAATCTAAAGGTAAATTATTTTATCTTGATACTTCTATGAAGAGTTTCCTATTTGCTAAAGTTGAAGATGTTTGGTTATGGCACAAAAGGCTTTGTCATGTTAATTTTGACAACTTAATCAAAGTGAGCAAGAAGAATAGAGTGAGAGGAATACCGAGATTAGAAAAAACCAAGAATGCTATGTGCAGAGAATGTCAGATGGGTAAGATGACTAAATCTAGTTTTTCAAGCAAGACTTATGTTACAGAAGGAATTTTAGATTTAGTGCATACTAATTTATGTGGATCCATGAGGACTCAAAGTTATTACCGAGACAAATATTTTATTTTATTTATGGATAATTATTCTAGAATGATGTTTGTAATGTTTTAAAAAGAAAAATTTGATGCATTTAAAATGTTCAAATGGTATAAGGCCCGATTTCAAAAATAAACCGAGAGACAATTGAAATGTCTGAGATCTGATAGAGGAGGTGAGTTTACTTCTAATGAGTTTACATTTTTTTTTAATGAGAATGGAATTAAGAGACAGTTGTCAGCACTGAGGACACAAAAACAAAATGGAATTGCTAAGAGAAGAAATAGATCTATTGTTGATTGTACTAGGACATTGATGATTGAAAGAGGAATTTCACAGAACTTTTGTAGAGAAGGTGTGAATACTGCTATTTTTCCATTTAACCAAGTACAAATGAAGAAAGGTACCGACAAGACACCTTATAAAATATGGTATGAACACAAACCTAATGTTAGTTACTTTAAATTTTTTGGATGAAAATACTATATTCTGAAAGATTCTAGAGAAGGAAATTTTGATTCAAAAGGAGAAGAAGATATATTCTTCGGATATTCTACAAGGAGTAAAGATTACAAATGTTGGAACACAGTTACTAACAAGATGGGGGAAAGTGAAAATGTAAGAATTGATGAATTGTAGAAAGGAATGGTGAAGATAGAAAGAAGGAACCTAAGGATTATGAGAAGTTTGTATATGTTTAACCTAATGTTCCTGATACCTTACCGAGAGCACCTACCAAGGAGGAAGATGAACAAGGAGTTCTACAATCAAATTTTGATGTTGAATAATCGAGAGCTACTGAGCCTATTTTGGAAAAGTATGTGAGGAGGCACCATTCCCTGAGAAAAATTATTGGAAATAAGGATGGTGGAGTGATGACTAGAAGCAAGGTAAGAGACAATACATGTTTGATATCTATATTTGAGCCAAATAAAGTTAAAGAAGCACTAGATAATGAAGATTGGATGAAAGCAATGAAAGAAGAGTATGGTCAAATTGAGAAGAACAATACGTGAGCATTAGTACCTAGACCCAAAGACAAAAATGTTATTGGTACTAAATGGATTTTTAGAAACAAATTGAATGAGCATGGAGAATTTATAAAAAATAAAGCTAGATTGGTTTGCAAAGGTTATGCACAAGAAGAATGTATTGACTATGGAGAAACTTTTTCACCTATTGCTAGATTGGAAGGAGTTATAATACTTCTAGCTTAGGCTACTTACAAAGGATTCAAGGTATATCATATGGATGTTAAGTATGCATTTCTTAATGGGATACTTGAAGAAGAATTATACATTGAGAAACCTGAAGGATTCATTGAGAACAAAAACAAGAACAAGGCATGTAAGTTACATAAAGATTTATAGAGTTTGAAACAAGCGCCCCAAGAAAGGTATGAGAGATTGCACTCTTATCTAATCAAAATAGGATTTTTGAGAACAAGTGATTACAATAATGTTTACTTGAAGTGTGACAGTGATAAAAAAGTTTTGATTGCTGAAAGTTTTGTTGATGATATTATTTTGGAGGCAATGACACTTTATGTAAAGGATTTGTTGATGAAATGAGAAAAGAGTTTGAAATGTCAATGATTGGAGAGAATAAGCTCTTTCTAGGCCTATAGATACAACAAGTTACTAGAGGGATCTATATTAAACAAGCTAAGTATATCAAAGAGATCCTAAAAACTTTTGGTATGGAAGATTCCAAGTCTGTTGGAACACCTATAGTTACTGGATGTAAATTATGAAGAGAGGATGAAACACAAGAGGTGGATAATACTCTTTACCGATCCATGGTTGGTAAATTGTATTATTTTGTTCACAACAGACCTGATATAGCACACGTTGTTGGGATTGTTGAAAGATTTTATTCCAATCCAAAGGAAACACATATGTCTACAGTAAAAACAATTTTGAGATATCTAAAAGGCACAAAAGAATTCAGTTTATTGTACAAAAAAGGAGGTACTTTTGATCTAGAATTCTACACTGATGCACATTGGACTGGAAATGTTGATGATAGGAAAAGTAATAGTGGAGGCACATTCTTTATAGGTGAAAGATTGGTTACATGGCTGAGCAATAAACAAAGTTGCATTTTATAGTCTACTGCCAAGGTAGAATATGTTGCTGCTGCTATGAATTGTGCAAATATAGTATGGATTAAACAATTACTTGAAGGTATGCAAGAAGAGATCACAAATCCAGTTACTATTTTAGTGATAATACAAGTGCTATTAATATATCAAAGAACCCAGTTACGCATTCAAAGACCAAGCACATTTCTATCAAGTATCACTACTTGAGAGAACAAGTTGAAGAGAAGAATGTGATATTGGAATAGGTGAATTCAAAGGAACAATTGGCTGATATATTTACAAAGCCACTACCTAAAGATGCTTTTGAGTATCTAAGAGGTAAATTATGGGTTCTTCCCCTATACAATGTTCACTAAAGAGCATGAGGCATGCTGCATCAATTCTATATTTCATGAGAATATCTATTTCTGAATTGATGTTAGTATGACACACTTTAGGTGATTCCTGAAGTTGTGAAGAGATTTTTGTATGCAATTTTTATGAGTACATATTAGGTATAGTCCACTACTAGAGCAAGTTTTCAAGAGTATGAATTTTTGGCATTGTTGTCAAAGAGGGAGAGAATGAATTGATGACATTTATTCTTAAGGGAGATATTGATGAATTGAGAGAGAATGAATTGCTACTATTTACTCATGAAGGAGAATCAGAATGTATGCTATAGAAACAAAAGATTTATCCAAGAGGGAGATTCAGATCAGAGATCAAAGTGGAAACATAAATTTCAACTCAGAGGGAGTTCAGTTATGGATTTGAGTATTGCAATCATCAATTGCTATAACACTGTTATAGTGGTTTCCATCAATGCCAAAGAGGGATATTGTTAATCAACTGATGAAGATCTGATGGAGATGATCAAGACTGAGTGATATCGAGTATCATGATTATAGAAATGGTTAGATCAGTTGTTGTTTTGTCATTGATGTCAAGCAATTGATTAATTGATTTTTTATTATGTTACCATATATTAAGAGGAGAAGTTAAATGGGTGACAAATACAAATCAAATAATGATGATATAGTTATTTTATACTACACATTTCATGTTATCAAATCAGTATAATTGATTGATCAAGTTGGCAACTGCAAAGAGTTATGTTATGACTGAAAGAGTTACCTTACCAAGCTAGACAAAGTCAGTTGGTAGAATGATATGTGAGTGGGTCATAGTTACCGAACACCTAGTGAAAGACAAGCACTGAGCACCAATGATGAGCTAGACACTGAACAATGAATGAAAACAGTTACCAAGTTGTAAAGAAAGTTTTACCGAGTATAATATATTGATTCTAAATGATGATAAGATTAAATTTAATGCAAAGCGGTGATGAGATGGATGAGGATATGAATTAAATGAAGTTTTTTAGAAGATATACAAATTTGAAAATTCAATGACAAGATCTAAGGCAAAGTTCAAGTGGTTAAACCAAATTATTAGAGTTCCAAGAAAATTGTAGGTTCCGAGGTAAAAGTGAAATGGTTTACCGAGTTGAGAATTATGAAGAGGATGATAGAACGTCAAGCGTGAATGATTGGAAATCTAATTAATGAGATTAAGAGGCAAAATTATGTCTATATAAAGAATGAGAAATTAACAGAGAATATGTTGCTGGCGAGTTGAACAGAGAAGAAGAAGAAGAAGCTAAAGAACAACATTTACCAAGTAGAACAAAGAAATAGAGATTGAAGAATCTATAGTCTGAGAAAGAAATCAATGGAGTATGTGATTCCAATATTCAATTGAGCATAAAGGATTTGACACAAGAAAAGGTGCTTGCTATATTTACAAATCAAAGTTTGTTGTTGCTTATTAGTATTTGTAACAAAGAAATATCTTAACCGAGTGGATTTAACCATCCCATTTGTAAAACCTAGAAATAGGTGACATTCAAAAAGAGTGTTTAAAGACATCTAACAAGGCCACTCCTAAAAAGGTGAAGATCTTAACATATATGAGATAAATCCCCTAACATGGTCACATTTAGCAAATATGTTTGTAATCTTTAACAGGATAAGTTCTTAACCGAGTGTACTTCAGAAGGGTACAATTTTATTGTGGGTCACAATTACCATAGAGGTTTTTCCAAAATTGGGTTTCCTCATTAAATCTAGTGTCAACTGAGTTAAAACTAGAGTTAACTATGTTAATCTGATGTTGCTAAGTTTGAATGATTGATTTACATATATGAGATGTATTTCTATTTAAGTGGTGCAGAACACCTTACATTTTGGTGTGGTTTGTGTGTTTTAGGGTTGTGTTAGGTATTTTTTGTGGGTTGTAATAAGATCCACTAGGTTGGATCCAAATTTGTTCATCTCCATGTTTGTAAAAGCCAAAAGTGCTCCTGGGTGATGTTGTGGTCATTTTAACCTAGAAAGGTAAAGTTGCTATTTTTGTGTAACTTGGGTTTAGAGTGTCTTCTAGGACCCTAAGTAACCTAACTAGGGTCATGGAAGTCAAAAACATGCATCGAGTTGACTAAAATATTCAAATTGCAAAAGATGCTAAAAAGTTGCTCGAGCAACTTTTGCAACTTTTTGCAAGAAGTTGCAAATGGAGGTTGGAGCAGTTGTAATTACCCATGCTCAGGTATTTGAGCATGGATTGATGATTTTCAGAAGGTGAATGGATTTTTGGATTGCACAAAACTTTTGTGAACCCTCTATACGGATGTCAGACTATGTTTTCTTGTAATTTGCAGTGTTTCTTGCTTTCTATACAACTGTGTACAGATTAGATTGGGTGATCGGATCCCATGGGGGTGTAGTATTTTGAATTATCTTTCTTATGCATATAGTAGTTTTATTTCAAGTTAACATAGTGTAAAGTTATAGTAGGATTTAAGCCACTGGTCTATAAGCTCAATTTGCAGAGTTGCAGAGGTAAATATGGCTCTAACCTAAGCATCCACCATTGAAAATGGATGAAACCATGGGGGATGAAGGTTAGGGTCTGTACATAATGATTTTTATTTTTTTATTTTTTTTTCAATGGGATTCCTAGACCTGGAATGAAGCCCCACGGCTGACTGCTAGGAGTAGGTGAGCCTGGACAGGGTAAAGATTGGATTGCACAGAGCACCCATGATCTTGGATGGTGAACTTAGTGGAATGTGTAGAAGCCCTAAAGTGTTCCCATGAAGGATAAAAAGGTGAGAGATGATGAAAATAATTTAAAATATCAGTTTTGTGGCATTTTTCCCTGATTGGTCCAGAGGCCTAAAAGATAGGCTGAAAACTAGGGCCTTGTGATAACTAGGGTTGTGGGTGCATTGAGAAACTAGGATTTTGGATTATAGTAGGGTTTGTGGATAGATTTAATATTTTCAAGGTCTTATATGAGGTTTTTTAGAATAATTTGGATCTTTAGACCCAAAATAGTGAAAATTGACCTACTAGGAAATAGGCCCAATTAGGCCTCCTAGTGCATTTGTCAACAATTGGATTGTTGAAGCATCCAAAAGTGTGGGAAATGTTTCTAATGGAATTTTAATGGTCCAAGGACATAGGAAAGAGTCTATGAGGTGTATGGGGAAGATCCTAAGAAAGGGTTGGGGATTCTAGGGGAAAGATCTAGTGAAAAACCTAGGAAATTGAAGAACTAGTTTGACTAGTTGATCTTAGATGTACTTTGTGTCTTCAACAAATAAACTATACCTAGGAGGAAAGTTGATAGAGAGGATATAGGAGATCCATATTGGAGAAGTAAACATGGAGGAGTAACCATTGGATGGTTAGTAGAAGGGATAAGCATTTTGGAGGAAAGAAAGACTATAACCCTAAATCCTCTGCATCAGAGTGGTATTAGAGCCATAATTGCTTTAAGTTTGGTGTATGTCTGAAGGGGAGGGGAGACAAGAGGTTGAAAACATGTGTCCTAAGGAAATGAGTAGGTATTCCATTTTAGAATTGGTTCAAGGCCTTTTGGAGAAGGCTAGCGTGTCAGAACCAAGTAATAAGAAGAGAATAACTGAATGGGGAGATGAGAGTGATGATGAAACTAAAAATTAGTCAAGAGAATCTAAAGGAAAAGAAGTGGAAATGGATAAAGAACAAAAGGTTTTCTTGGATGCCTTAAAGTGCATCAACAAAGACAGTATGGAACATATACCTTACTATTGTGGTAGCTTGAATGGTGAATATTTATTGGATTGGTTATAGGCCATAGACAACCAGTTTGACTACAAGGAAGTATAAGAGGAGAAGAGAGTCAACTATGAAAAGGCTAGACTCAAGGGATCTGCATTGGTGTGGTAGAACATGATGCAAGATGGCAGGGTAGCCACTAGTAAGAAGAAGATAGCTTCTTGGGAGAGAATGAAGATTAGAATGAGGGCACAATTCCTACCCACTGATTATGAGATCCAAATGTATTAGAAGTTGTAGAAATTGAGAAAAAAGGAGTTGACAGTAAGTGCCTACATTGAGGAGTTCCACAAATTGAGCCTAAGAGAAAGAAGGCAAGAAGAGGAGCTAGAAAATGTAGCTGTGTGTGTGTATTTGGGTACCTGTTGAAAACACCACAAACACTCAATAGGTCATTGGATTAGTCCAAATGGTTAGATAGAACATTCAAAACCACTAATATCGGCCTATTGCCTTCTAACTAGAAAGAGTGTGATTAGTTTCATATTAGCCCTCAGAATATGCTACAAATCAGTGACCAATACTATTCTAGCATGAAGGATTTAATTCAAATTTAAGCTAAAAAGATGAAAAAGCATGTATTCTAGCTCTAAAAGATGAAACTAAAATAATGCAAAAGCATGGAATAAAAGATGAAATATGATTCTAAGAGTAATCCAACAGCATAACAATGTAATTTTTATCTAATGTGAAGGCTTATTTGCTCTCAAATTAGGATTCTATTTATAGAAGAATGGGAGAGAGAGAGGGGGAACAAGGTTCATTTATGAATTAGAAAACTCATAAATGAAGATGTAAGAGCCATTAATGCCCAAGGCATTAATAAGGCATGTGAGAGACATAGGCTTAAGGCATCTTCATTAATAAGACATTAATGAAAGCCTTAAAGAGGCAAGGGAGGATGT
>MU227391.1:734964-766819 GCA_018584345.1 Thuja plicata | reverse complement strand
AATAGAACTTCTTCAAAGTGATAGTTTGATGTGCATGCTTCCTGATTTGATTCATAGTCTATATTTTCAATTGGTTTTCTCATTTTGCATGGTTAAATTTTGTTGATTGAGGCCTCGGTCAATTGGGATGTCATTTGAGAAGTATTTCCTTTTTGAAATATCTCTGAATTTGTTTTAGATTGCATGTACATTCCATGGCACCTTTGAAGTGATAAGTTTTCTTGTAAGACTATCTCTGAGGTTGAACATAAGATTGGAATGATCTTGACTCTATTGCCCGTGATAGAATAAGGCACTGGTCTAATCATTATTTGGATTATAGTTATTCAGTTCATTGTTATAGTTTTGTGATATCTTATCTATCTATTTATTTTAATTTACATACATATTTACTAAACATTCTTTCAATTACTCAAATTATTTCAGTTTACAGTTTATGATATATTGCTTACAATTTGATTTATTCAAGCCTACTTGCCATACTTTGAGAGACAGAAGTTTGAGTTCCTAACACAAGTTATCTGCTATAAAAAGCCTGTTTGGGTGAAGGTTCACCCTCCTTGGTTTTGCAAAGCCAGAAGTTCAGGGGAAGAGGATCATAATCGATCATTCCCGTTAGTTCGCCAAAAACAATTGGTTTTCTAAACATTGGATTGGCAAGTCCATAGGAAATCCAATTCAGCATTTTTGGGCACCAACAGAGCCAACCCTGTTAAAGGTTACAAAAAACACTGTGAGGTGTGACCCTGTTAGAGGATTAATCACCCTATTAGGAGTGGCCTTTTTAGAGGTCTTCAAACACTTCAATGTAGAAATTACACCTTGTGAGAGGATTTATGAAAGACTGTTAAGTCTACTCTGTAAAGAGATTTGGATCACTGCTACAATTGTTAGAGAGTAACAATGAGTTGACCTGATTAAAGAAGCAACTATCTTTGCAGATTTAGATCTTTGTTGTGGATTTAACTGGATCCTCACTGATCAAATATTCTTTTGCAGCTCAGTCTGGATATTCTATCCTTAATCAGAATTCCTTCTTACTTTTCCTTCACTCTTCATATCAAAACTCTACCACACATTCAATCCGAACTTGACCTTGTATATATCTAATAACCCTTGTCAGGTTGGCTTGAATACCCTTCCAAATAAAAAATAAAAATCAAACCTGTCAGCTGTAATTAACCAATCAAACATAAAGTGTAAAATGTTGTTAGTCAGCTGACAGTAAATACAAAACTTGGTTAAAACTGTAATCCTTCGATGCCCGACCGTTACTTGGCTGAGACTAAAATTATTGTATTTATCGAGTGAACTTGATAAATACAAAACTTCCTTCATTAACCAATAGAGCTCAGTTAATACAACAAATCACTTGGCTGATATTGGAGTCTTCTTCAATGCCTGAGAGAGCTCGACATACACTGACTATGCTTGGTTAGGTTTAGACATTTATGTAACATCACTATATTTGTGTATACATCAATGAAATTACACAATTGAATAATTGTCTTCAACAATCTCCCTCTTTGGCACTGATTGTAACACAACATGTCATTATACAAAGAATTTTAGAGCAAAAAAACCAAGAATAAAATTTATAATTTCCTTCACTTCATTCTGATTCTCATAAAACTCCCATTGTCTTCAGAATCACTGATATACAGATTTCTCCCTCTTACATCAATCTTTGTTTCTGATAAAATTTCTCCCTCTGATATACTGATTTCTTTGGCATGACATCAATAATATCTCCCTCTTTGAAATCCAATGCCAAAGACACCATCAAATGAAATTGTAATACACCTGATATACTCATTCATATGCAATAAGCTCTGACAATCTGCATCAATTTGTTAGATCTTCACTGTAGCTCGGTTGATGCATCATTAATCTATGTTTTAGTGAGCCCCAGTTAGGGGAATCACTCCTAGCTTTCCTCTAAGATACAATAATGCATCCTTAGGTAAAGGTTTTGTGAATATATATGTAATTTGTTCTTTAGTATTCACATATTCCAACCTTGCTTCCTTGTCCTGAACCAATTCTCTCAAAAAATGATACTTTATTGCAATATACTTAGTCTTATTATGCTTCACAGGTTTCTTTGAAATGTTAATAACACTAGTGTTGTCACAGTAGATAATAACTGGTTCTTTGATTTTTCTCCTTCATACCTAACAATAGTTGTTTGAACCATATGATATTTGAACAATTCACTGCTCCAGCAACATACTTTGCCTCTGCTGTAGACTAAGAAATGCAAATCTATTTCTTACTAGTCCAGGAGACTAACCTCTTTCCAAGAAAGAATGCTCCACCACTGGTGCTCTTTCTGTCATCAACACTTCCTTCCCAATCAGTATTAGTAAAATTCTTCAAATCAAAGTTTCCTCCTTTCTTATACCATAATCCATAATCTTCAGTTCCCTTAAGATATCCCAGAATCATTTTGATAGTCATCAAATGATTCTCTCTAGGATTAGCTAAAAACCTTGCAACAATACCAAGTGCTAATGCAATATCAGGCCTAGTGTGAACAACATATTGAAGTTTACCAATCATGGATCTGTAGGTAGTCTAATTTACCTCCTTTGAGTCATCATCCTTAGACAACTTATGTCTAGTAGACATAGGTGTCCCAACTGGTCTAGAATATTCCATTCCAAATTTGTTTAGTATCTCTTTGATGTATTTAGACTGAGTAATGTAGATACCATCCTTCATCTGATGAACTTGTAAACCAACAAATAATTTTTTTTCACCAAAAATAGACATCTCAAATTCCTTACTCATTGCTTCAGAGAATGCTTTGCATAAATCATGTCCAGTGAATAGTATATCATCACCAAATATCTCTACTAATAGTATCTTGTTCTGAGGTCCTTCTTTGATGTACAAGATACTATTGTCATTAGTTCTCTGAAATCTAATACTTACCAAGTAACCATGCAATCTTTCATACCAAGCTCTAGGAGATTGCTTCAGTCCATAAAAAGCTTTGTGCAATTTCCAAACCATATTCCTTTTTTTAGGATCAACAAAACCTTTAGGTTGCTAAATATAGACTTCCTCTTCCAGAATTCTATTTAAGAATACAGTTTTTACATCCATTTGGTATACCTTGAATCCTTTATGTGCTGCATATGCCAGAAGAGTTTTGACTCCTTCAAGTCTTGTAACAGGAGAAAAAGTTTCTCCATAATCAATAACTTCTTCTTGAGCATATCCTTTACACACTAATCTTGCCTTGTTTCTAGAAACTTCACCTTTTTCATTCAACTTGTTTATAAAAACCCACTTAGTACCAATCACATTCTTGTATTTTGGTCTAGGCACAAGAGTCCAAGTCTTGTTCTTTTTTATACGATCAATTTCTTCATTCATGGCTTCTATCCAACTTTCATCATTCAAAGAATCTTTAATGGATCTAGGTTCAATTTCACTAAGAAAACATGTACCTTTAAGTTTATTCCTAGTCATTATACCTTTTGTTTGATCTCCAATTATTTACTCAGGTGCATGATGCCTTCTGACATATTTGGCAAGTGCAGGTTCCTTCTTTGATTTTTGACTTGCTCCACTTGGTTCACCATGCTCAAACATTCTATTCTGCTCTTCTGACTGATACTTGGTTTCCTCTGTCTAAGATTCGGTTGCCTCTATCTGAGACTCAATTTCCTCTATTTGTGACTCAGTTTCCTCTATCTGTGACTTGGTTGCAACTTTTAGTAGCTCGGGTTGCACAGACTGTAACAAAGTTTATGCTTATGAATTCAATGGTTGGCATGGTTTTTGTCCAATCACCATTGATTGTGTCTTAGGTATAGTATCAGGTTCATAATACAAGAAGTTACTGCATTCCTCAGGCTCTTTACTTCTCTATTCTTCACTTCTCTCTGTAAACTCATCAATCTTTACATGTACACTTTCTGTGACTTTATGAGTAGCAATATTCAAACATTTATATGCTTTTCTTTTATAGGAGTAGCCTAGGAATATGCCTTCATCACATTTTACATCAAATTTTCCATTTTTTTCTTCCTTCAAGCTGTAACATTTAGTTCCAAATACTTTGAAATAATGAACATTGTGTTTATAGTCATACCATAATTCAAAGGGTGTCTGATCAGTACCTTTCTTCAGTTGAAATCTGTTCAAGGTGTGAACTATGGTGCTGATAGCTTCCTTCTAGTATTTGGTTGCAATATTCTTTTAAATCATCAAGGTCCTTGCACAATCCATAGTAGATATGTTTTTTCTTTCTTCTATTTCATTTTGTTGTGGTGTACCAGGGGCAAATACTTTTCTCTTGATTCCTCTTTCATTACAGAATTCATTGAACTCATTAGAAATTAATTCCCCTTCTCTATCATATCTTAGGCACTTTAGTTTCTTTCATGTTTCCTTCTCAACTCTGGCAAGGTACCACTTAAATTTCTGAAAAGCTTCTGATTTTTCCTTGAGAAACATAAAAATCATCATTCTGGAATGATCATCAACAGATAGAATAAAATACTTCTCTTTGATGTAACTTTTTGTTCCAATTGGTCAACATAGATCAGTATGCACTAAGTCTAATACTTCTTCAGTATTGTAATTCTTGCTCTTGAAACTACTTTTGCCCAATTTCCCAATTTGACATTGTTTGCATATTGCCAATTCAGGTTTCTTCAAAATAGGAATACCTCTTACTCTTCTATTCTTTCTTATGTTGAATACGTTATCAAAATTCACATGACACAATATTTTGTGCCATAACCAGCTTTCTTCTACTTGTGCAATAAAATATGAAATTTCAGTGAGATCAAGATAGAATAGATTACCTTTTGTTTGCTTTCCAGTTCTAACTAGGTTTCCCTTACCATCCAGGAGCTTGGCCTTACCATTCATGAATTCTACCTTGAAACCAATATTATTCAGCTGTGCCACACTCATTAGATTATGCCTTAGTCCTTCAACCCAATAAGCATTATCACATTTGATTCCTTCAATTACAACAATACAACCTTTACCTTTCACATAACAAGGTTCCTTATTCCCAAATATGACACTCCCACCATCATAGTGCTCAAGATGTTCAAATTTTGTTTTATCACCAGTCATGTGGTGAGAACAACCACTATCAATTATCCAAGTGTCATTAAAATGAGAGAAAAGTGTAGTCCTTTTATTTTACTCATTTTCTGACTCATCCTTAATAGCAATGTAAACCATTTCATCTTCATCTTCAACACTATCAGAATCTTTTGCAATATAACAAGATTTCTTACCTTTGTCCTTGTAGCTTTTGTAACTTTTGAAATATTTCTTGCCTTTGTACTTGTTGAAATTTTTCTCATCTTTGTCTTCTTTGTTTGGACAATTAGCAGCAATGTGGCCAACTTCATCACATGAAAAGAAAATCAATGGTATTCTTCCTTTGTATTTCCCTTTTCCTTCGGCAGCTCTCTTTGGAAGTAGCGCTTCAATGATTTCTAGATCTTCATCACCAGATTCATCATCACTATCATTATCAATCTATTTTCCTCTTTTATCCATCTTACCAAGGCTTAATTTGGATTTGAATGCAGACTTAAAATTGCTAGGATTAGGAGAATAATTGTCAAAATTGTCCAACTCAAAAGCTATTAGCCTTCCAACCAATGCATCCAGAGTTATATCATTACTGCACCTCATCTCTTGAATAGATGAAACTATAAGAGCATAGATAGGAAGTAAAGTTCTCAATACCTTACTAACCACTATTTTGTCTTCAATCGTTCCACCAACAGCTCTGATAGCACTGCAAATTTTCTTAATGTTGTCAATGTATTTTGTAATGTCTTCTCCTTTCATTTTCATCTGATCAAACTAACCTCTGAGACTCTCTACTTTGTCTCTCTTTACATTGTCATCTCCTCCATGGATATCATGTAGTTTATTAAACATATCATAGGTAGTAGGGCAGTCATTGACTTCATCAAATTCTGAATAGCTGAGTGAAGAAGCTGTATCAATCATCATTATGTTATGATTCTTCATGTCCACCATCTGATCCACAGACATAGGTCTAGGTGGTTCCACATACTTGTGGTCCAATAATTATAAACCAGTATCTCCAATAGTAGATAGATGTAGCCTCATCAACTCTTTCCATGCAGGAAAGTTGTCTTTGTTAAGCTTGTGGATGTCCCTTTTGTAAGACATCTCTGATCTTTAACTTAGGCCTTGAAACCTTCCCTGAAAGAACCAAGAGTGCTGATACCAATTGTTGGAAATGAGTTGAGTAGCTAAGAGGGGAGGGATGAATCAGTTACCACAAAAAAATATCCAAGTCCCTTAGATGTCTTAATCAAACTTATCACTGTTACTCGGTTAACAAAGATATTCTGTTTTTACTCGGTTAACAAAGAAATCTTAAGATATTAAATGTGTTTATGCTTTAGTTATTTAAGTGTAGAAACATAAAGCATAAATAAAATAAAATGCACATAGATGACACCAAGATTTACCATGGAAACCCAATTTGGGAAAACCACCAATTGCAACTAGTTACTATTTTTCACTCTTCTGAAGTGAGCCTCGTTAGGAGCCAACCTTGTTAAGGTTACAAAATACACTGTTAGGTGTGACCCTGTTAGAGGATTTAATCACCTTGTAAGGAGTGGCCTTGTTAGAGGTCTTAAAACACTTCAATATAGAAATGCCACCTTGTGTGAGGATTTGTGAAAGACTGTTAAGTCTACTCTGTAAAGAGATTTGGATCACTGCTACAATTGTTAGAGAGTAACAATGAATTGACCTGATTGAGGAAGCAACTGTCTTTGCAGATTCAAATATTTGTTATGTCTTTAACTAGATTCTTATTGATGAAATATTATTATGCAACTTAGTCTGGATATTCTATCCTTAATCATAATTCCCTCTTATTTTTCCTTCACTCTTCATATCAAAACTCTTACATTCAATCCAAACTTGACCTTATATATATGATAACCGTTGTCAAGTTGGCTAGCAACACAAAGACCACCTCTAACATCAATGCCTCCAAAGATTTCCTAGCTATGTTCAAAGACAAGATAGATGTACCACCATTCCTGCTCAGTCTGTGGATATTCAAGAAAAAACTACATAACTGCCTGATCAATTCTAGAGCATCTTGTAATGTCATGCCTTTATCTATCTGCCAAAAACTGGGAATGATCCCGCAAAAAATCAACAGGGTGGTGATCCAACTTGAAAAGATAGAAGTCAAGGTGATTGGTGTTCTCAAGGCTGTATACATCCAATTAGTTTCTGATCCAAGGATACAAGAGTACATTGATGTGCATGTGGTATACATTCCCGAAACTTATGTAATGCTACTAAGCAGAGAATGGACCAAATGCTTGAGAGGATGATTGTCCATAGATTTCATGCAACTATGGTTACCATGGAAAGGGATGAACAACCAAATAAAGTTTGATGTAGAGCCTAAGTTGAAAAGGATGTTCACTAAGTATAATGCTACTAATAAAGTCATGTTCACACAGACCGACCTAGGAACCTATTGGATGGATGAATTTTTCATGTTCCAAATCATGAAAGTTGAGGAACAGGGCCATAGTCTGGTGCAAGGCCTACTAGAACCCGACATCCATGAAGATATCTTTCAAGGCTTCATCGGAAATATAAAAACAAGCATGCAACACCTAGGGAAGGATGAGGACCCTAACATCCTTTTTCTTTCAGGATACTATTGGTTACATTAGGAAAGTCACTCGGAATTCACATGCTCTAATTTCTAGAATGCACTATCTCGAGTGCTAACCCAAATTGCTTTACTAGTCAAGGCCCTACGAGAGCCTAAAGTGGAAAAGGAAACCCTTGAAGTTGCAAAGAAAGGTGATTCTATGACTAGGACAGATAGCTTACTGGACACAGATGCCCCAACCAAAAGTCAAGACAAAGGGTCAGACTTGGACACCAAAAACCCTACATTGAACTTGTTTAGTGACTAGAGTACTTCAGATGATGGAGCATGTTCACCATATGGTGAACTGCATGAAGATAAAGAAGGTGAAAATACTCAATCCCCTACCCCCAAAAGTGCCCAAGAGATGGAGAAAGGAGAATCAACTTCCTCAGGTAGTGACGGAGAAAAGAAGCAACAACCTTGAACAAAGGGATTCTCTAAAAGGCGTTTGGACAGTTCAAAACCTACAAAGCAGTACCAGATATGGAAATTATGCTTTGATGGCTCTAAATGAAAACAAGGAGCAGGAGTGGGGATCAAACTCACAAATCTGAGAGGTAAGTCTTTTTATGCTGCATACAAATTACAATTTTGGTGCACTAATAATGTTGCAGAGTATGAAGCATTGGTCCATAGACTCCTCCTGGCCCACAAGAAAGGAATAAAAGTCCTAACAATAGAAGGATATTCACAATTGGTCATCAAGCAAGTTTTCAGTCAATATTATTGCAACGATAAGAGGCTTTCAGCCTACCGAAATAGGGCATGGGACTTGATCAATGACTTCAAAGCATTCAACATCAAGGCCATCTCACGAAGGAAGAATGTGGTGGCTGGTGCCCTAGCCGTATCCACTAGTTCACTACATCTGATAGAGAAGTCTAAACTAAATAAGTTCTTAGTTGAACTTTTTGCAGCCCTAACCATCCCAGAAAATTTTACTAATTTCCAATTCTTTCAAGATGACCAACACATCTTGGAGTCCATCATGTGTGGAGGAGTGTTTGAGAAACAAATCATACATGAAGAAAAAGAAGAGGTGGAAGGAGAAGTTAGCATGGAAAACCCCGATGATCAAGGCATCATAAACTTAAAAACCAATTCCATACCCAAAGGAATGGCGGAACTAGAGAGGATTTTTGAAAGTGATGGAACCGCTATGAAAAGACATCTAGACATATGGCCACCCGATGGTAAAGAGTATGAATCCTACAACCTTGGCACCGAAGATGAGCCAAGAGAAGTTCACATTGGGAGGGTATGTAACAAAGAGGAAAGGGACAAGATGGTCTACCTCCTTACAGAGTACAAAGATGTCATAGCCTAGAGTTATGAAGAGCTAAAAACATACGACACCTCAGTCATTGTGCATAATATCCCACTAAAGCCAGACTCCAAACCATTCCACCAACGTCAATGGTCTATCAACCCTACTATGGATCCCTTGATACAAAAGGAAGTTCAAAAGATGCTAGATGCTAGAATCATATTCCCCATAAGACACTCTACGTGGGTCATGAACTTGGTGCCAATAAGAAAGAAGACTGATGAGATCAAGTTGTGCGTGGACTTTAGGAACTTGAACAAGTCCTCTGAAAAGGAAAATTACCCCCTCCCATATCTCAACAAAGTGTTGCAGATAGTTAATGGGTCCGAAATGATGTCCTTTCTGGATGGTTACTCTGGTTATAATCAAGTAATGGTACATGAAGAGGAAAGATTGAAGACAACATTCACAACCAAATGGGGAAACTTCACTTACCAACAGATGCCTTTTGATTTAATTAATGCCAGGGCCACTTTCCAGAGGGAAATGAACATAGATTTCAAAGGAATAGTTGGGAAATGCATTATCATTTACATGGATGATCTCACAATATTTTCAAAATAAAGAACATATCACGTAAATGATCTTAGAAAGTGCCTCCAAAGATGCAGGGAATATGGGATTTCCCTTAATTTAAAGAAATGCGTGTTTGGTGTGACTGAGGGCAAGTTGTTAGGACACATCATTTTAGAAGATGGGATAGTCATAGACCCTGAGAAGGTGGAGGCCATTCTGGATTTGACACCACCTCATAGTCGCAAAGAGATGAAATCCTTCTTTGAAAAGATCAACTTTGTAAGGAAGTTCATCAACGGCTTCACAGAAATAGTAAAACCCTTGAATGACATGCTAAAAGAGGATGCCAATATTGAGTGGACTATCATAGTAAATAAATATTTTGAGTAGATAAAAGGTGTGATATCTATGACCTCTATCCTTGTCATCCTTGATTATACCATTCCTTTCAAAGTATATTCTTTTGCCTCAGAGAACTCATGCGTGGGTATCCTCACTCAAAAGAAAGGCAGTGAAGATGAGAGGCCCATAGCTTTCATGAGTTTCCACTTTAAAGATGCTGAGATTAGGTACCCCAACCTGGACAAACAGTCTTTTTCTCTCATCAAAGTAGTGAAGAAGTTCTGACACTACACCTTGAGGAGCAAAGTCTTTGGGATAGTCCTTGACGTAGCTATGAAGTCTTTGTTGATGCAGAATGAGTTGGGAGAGCGAAGAGGGAAATGGATGGAAATCCTACAATAGTTCAACCTAGAAATACAGCCAATGAAACTAGTAAGGGGCCGAGGCTTGAAAAAACTGATCTCTGAAGTGGAAGAAGGCCTAGTATGCCAAACTTACACCGATCAAGGTGTGGTCACTGATATATGGTATCAAGACATAGTCTACTACCTACTGCAGAATCACTTCCCAAAGGGGATGAATGGTTCATAGAGAAGGGCATTGAAAATAAAAAGCATCTCCTACATGGTAAAGAATGGCTAGTTTTATAAACATAATTATGAGGGTTTGTACCTAAGGTATATGTATAGGCTTGAAGCAAAACAAGTCCTAGAATATTTTCATGAAAAATATGGGACAGGGCACAATTTAGTTGAGGTAACCATTCACCAAGTCCTGAGGGCAGGATATTTTTGGCCAACATTATTCAAAGACACTGGAGAGCACATGATATCATGCCACACTTGCCAAACAAGTGCAACCTGGGAGATAAATCTGGCAATGCCCTTACAGTTGGTGTATGAGATACGTCCGTTCACCCAATGGGGCTTAGATTTTGTTGGAGTGATTAACCCCCCTTTGTCTGCATGACACAAGTTCATTCTGATAGCTACCAATTACTGCACATGCTGGACAGAGGCCCAAGCATTGAATAATTTCACCATGGAGGTAGTAACCAAGTTCCTAGAGGAGCGCATCACAACCAGGTTTAGAATGCCATTTTATCTGGTGTGTGAAAATGCTCCCTCTTCCTAAACCACCTCACTCACACAATGGGCCTTCAAAAATTAGGTAATCCTTAAATTTTCTTGCAATTATTATCCGCAAGGCAACAGAGTAGCAAAGTCTACTAACAAGAACTTGACAACAATGATCAAGCATCTCCTAGATGAAAATCCTTGGGATCGGCACACACAACTGAAGTATTCTCTATGGACCAGATGAGTGAGGATCAAGAATGATTTGGGGACATCCCCATACCAATTGGTTTATGACTTGCAACTGGTCTTCCCTATGAACTTGAAAATCCAAATCTTGAGATTTATGGACCAATATGTGGGAGGCGAAGATCGAGTACAAGTCAGACTTTTGAACCTCCTAAACCTAGAGGAGAAGAGAACCTATTCCCTGGAGCATGTGTCAAAGAAACAAACCATTGTTAAGTGGTGGTTTGAAAGGAGAGCCACCATTAAAGCCTTCAAGATCTCTGACCTTGTCTTCATGTGGGATAAGGCGAAATAAAAGCTAGGAAGCCACACAAAATTCCAAATATTGTGGACAGGCCCTTATCAGATATCAGAGATCTTGGGAGAAAACACTTTTAGGATCAACACTTTAAATGGAGAGTTGAACCCATTTCTAGTCAATAGGAAATTCCTCAAACATTACTTCAGATCCTAAACAGGACTGCCTTCTATCCCTTGTATCATATCCTTTTGCTTTCTTTATTATTCTTTCCTTCATTTGTTCATTTTCTTCGCCGCCAGTCCTTTCCTCCATCCTTGGTCACCTCCTTTTGTTGGGGCTCATTTTTCTTCAGGTCAAGTGTGTCTTGGATTCATTGCAAGTGGTTCCTAAATGAGAGAAGAGGTATTTCTTAGTCAAATTCTCCAAGGAAACATACAGCGTAGAGAACACTCCAAAAGACAAAATGGTGACATCTATCATTGGAAAATAGGAAGATGTTTAAAGCTCGGTCATCTTAAATCACCAAAAAAAATTAAGAGATGACACCCAAGAACATTGGTTTCTTGAGAGTTTGTCATTTGCAACTAGCATTAATGCATGGATTCGGGTACCCACCAATCCCAGAACCCAAGTCTAAATGAATACAAAGGTAGCAACAAAAGAAGAAGAAAGAAATAGCTAAAGAAAGAGAAGAAAGAGCACACAAAAAGAAAAGAGGCCCAAAGAGGTCACAAGTGTGAAGTTTGGGTGACACAGCCTAATCGCTGCTTGGATCAATCAAAGAAGAAAGTATGAACTTGAACGCATGGAATAAACATACATCCAAAGCCTGATACATTTTGTGCCCCAGAAGAAAATAAGAACAACTATCCAAAGAACATAACTCTCAAGAAAAAGCTACAACCTAGGAGAAAAAATAGACTAGGGTGATTATGACAACCTCTACCAGGGCTATGAACACCCGGCTGATAGTAGAGCAAGGTTATACTTGGGATTCATGGAAAACTTTGTCAGGGCTATGGACACCTGATTGGCAGAAAAGCTATTTTTGGGAATCCCCGGTCTACATGGAAAAGGTTGGGAACAACTGATAATGTTTGGGTTACCATAGGTGAAGGTCAAAGAGTGAACACACATGAATACACACTAGGAGACTAACAACAACTTTAGAATTGAAAGTCATTAAAATATTGTCAACACATACATCTATTGGTTTTTGTTCCACTACAAAGTTACAACCCAGAAGAGTCTTGATGATAAAGAAATGCCTTGGTCATTCCTCCTTTTTTTGGGGCTATTTGTTGTGGGTCCACAACACACACCCCATTTTGGTCCTCTAACCATGTGAACCTCCCTTTTTTTTTGTTTCTTTTCATTTTTTTGAGTTTGCCCCTCCCAGTTCCTCGCAAGTAGGTCTTTGAATGGGCCTGTTAAGCCAAGTCAAAATATTTTTTTCCTTTTTTCCCTTTCGGTGTTTTGGCCTCCGAACACACTGAAAAGGATGAAGGATCAAACCTTCAGACCTTTCGGTGTTTCAGAACCCAAAACACTGAAAGGTGGTGACGTAGTCTGCAGACTATATAAGGGCTTGAGCCCTAAGTGAACTTCACTTTGCATTTTCTATCCTCTACATCTTCTTGCTCCCATGCACTCACCATCCTCCACCCCTCACACTCAAAATGTAGGTTTTCCTTGCCGTCAAGTTTTGTTTTTCTCCATTGGTTATGTTAGGGTTTTATGTTTTGTTTATCTAGTCCAGTGTTCTTCCTCCCAAGTCCTTAGGGTTTGTGCCCTTGGGCTTGCTAGGGAGGCTCTCTCTTGTTTTGCAGTTGTTTCCCCATTTCATTGTCCCTTAGGGTTTCCATCTCACAACCTTGTCACAGGTTTTTGGCCTCCAAAAGGCCAAAAACCTTCAATATCACAGTTGTCACCAAGTGCCCTTTTGGCTTCACGGAGATGTTGGCATTTTGGACCCTCGAGATGTTTGAAATCCCCAATATGCCAAAAAGACCAAACCTCTGAATGACATGGTTTTCAATCTGCAGGTTTTAGACTTTCAAAGTCTGAGATTCTATTCGTACTTTCACACCCTAAAAGCCCAAAAGGTTTTGTTCCTCTTTGCTTTCTCTTTTCACTCTTTCGGCCCTTTCGGTCCCCAACCCAATTTTCAGCATCCAAAAGCCCAAAAAGGTGGAAAATGCAAAATCTACATTTCTGGTTACTTAAAGAGCTTTCCGCTTCTATTTTTCTAGATTAATCAGTTTTTTCCCTCTTATTCGTAGTTTCCTTTTCAATAAAATACTGATACTTGCACTTTTCTCACAGGAATGCCTGAGAAATGAAAAATGTCTCTGATGAAGTACTTATATAAGGGGAATCAACCCCCTTCAAATATCAGAAACAAACACATAGAAATTACAGACATTGACATTGGGAACGCGGTCTGGGATGAGTTCCTGGTAAGATGCTCCCAACTAGTAGGAAGATTCGAGGACTCCACCTCACTAGTTCTATCAGGCTTGGTTAACATAGCAGCCCACCCAGTGGTTGTCTCCTCATATGAGTTTATCATAACCCTATCAAACCATTACTACCCAGATGAAAGAGTGGTCAAGAATACAGAAGGACAGGTGGTGTTGGACATAAGGCTAGACATCATAGAAGAGGTCTTCCACCTCCACAAGGGTATAGAAAATTTTTATGACTTCTTCATTGGAAAGGGCCTCAAATGGTTCAAAAATAAAGTTGAAGAGGCATATGAGATTGTGAATGAAAACTACCTCAAGAAACCTCTTGCAAAAAATAAGTTGATAAGATAGACCTTAGGAGGGTGTATTTGAAGGATGACATCCAGGTAGCAGTGACATTATTGAGTAGGGTGTTTGAACTGCCTTAGTCCATCCAACTTGAGGAATGGATGATCCTCTTGATAGAGAAAATTAGAGGCCACAAGTCCAGGTTCGATTGGGGAACCATTATCAGTGAAAGATTTGATGAATAGCTAACTACAGTGAGACATAACCCAAAATTCTACATGAGTACATACATAGCACATATTTGTTAGCCACACGGGTAGACTATTTGGGGCTTACTAAAAGAGGCAACATAAATGATCAAAATGCATGGCACCATGTTGTATATCCCCAACTGATAAAAAGAGTAAATATGCCAGAAGATAGCCCAGATTGTAGGATAGTAAATTACGCTTTCATCTTCATGATCATATGATCTATTAAAGGTGATTTTGTGAAGAGGATTTCAGAAGAAGCAACTACTAAGGTGAGAGCTATTGGGGCCTATTACATACAATTCAAAACATTCATATATATCTGGGTAGCAGGCTCCACTTTGAACCCAAAGAAGTTGCCCAGGTACCCATCTGATTGGGTAATTATTCTGGAAATGGCCAGGCATCTCGCTGATGCCTATGAGCATATAAAGCACAAGAAGAAGCATTGCTGGGAATTCCCTATTATTCTAGGCCCATACACACTCCAATATATGAAGGTTTGTAAATTATTGGCCTTCAAGTGGGATGAGGGCCCACTTCAGCTATACAAAATAGTCCATTGCCCTAGATTTGACCCCATAGGCACTTACAACCACATCATTGGCAAGTTCTATATTCATGAACCACACCTTGAAGATCACTAGATAAACTGTGTAGATGACCATGAGGTTAGAATCAGGGACTATTGTAGGATGTCCCTTACCCTTGCACAGGAGACCTTGAAGACCCCAATTCCCCCAAAGGTTTGGGAAAATGATTTAGATTAGGTGTTTGAGTCTATTTACACTAAGGAAAAAATATACAACTGGCCCATCGTGAATGCAAAAATTGATAAGGACAAGAACGATGACATTGAATTCTGAGCTAGGCATGTGATCCAAACAACTAAAACATGGATTAAGAGGCCTTACAAGATGGATCCAATCCCTATGAAGACATTGATGGAACCACTCAAGAAGGTGGATAAGAAATGTAAGGAGAGGTCTATAGTGCCCCAATATAAGAAGGCCCCACCTCAGAAACCTAGTACAATTTATGGCCATGAACATGCCGTAGAGTATGGTCCAAATCCAAGGCACAAGGCTCCAAAAACTAGGATGACTGGATAGATAGACCCCTAGTGGGATCATCACAGGCCCCACAAGGTGAAGGCCCTTCCACTTCTGGCCAATCTCCTCCTACCACCAAAAAAGGAAATAAAATGTATAAAAGGAGAAGATCTTCTGCATCTCCACAACTAGAAACCCTACAAGAGGAACTAGAAGAGGAAGAAGATGAACCTCTAGTTAAAAGGACAAGATATCAGAAGAGGAAAGAAAAGGAGACTTCTAGGAAACATATAGAAGATCCTAAAGAGAAGGAAAATCCCCTGGATGCCTTCGGCTTAGATGAGTTCCAGATATATGATTTTGAGAGCCTGGAAGGTTTTGCAGACCAGGAAAAAGATACACCTGATTCTACAACATGATATGACATGGGAACACCATCACTTATCTAGCCCCAAGTAACTCTCACTCCACATCAGGTCTAGTTCATCAACCCTACACTAAACGTGCCAATCACAGGAATAATCTCTAACACCAACCAAGGGCTTGGAACTCAAGAAGCCATGGCAGATCCCAATATGGAAGGAAATAAGGCTACAGGAGAAAGTTCAACTTCTACTCCACCACCTCACATTCCTGTTCCACCAACCTCTCTCCCACCTCTAATTCCCACTCCACCACCTTCTCTCCCAACTCCAACGCCGAATCCACCTCCTTCAACTTCTAATCTCCCACCTCCCATTCTGACTCTTCCTATTCCTAATCTTCCCCTACTCCACCTCCTTCAAGTTCTACTCTCCCACCTCCCATTCTGACTCTTCAATAAGAACAAAATTTGCGTCACCTTTTAAAACCACACTGGAGACCATTGCTGGCCTCAATATAGAAGTATTGACCAGTCCTTCATGAGACAAGAGCCAAGGTAAGGATGGAAAAGATAGGGCAGCAGAGGAAGAGATGGGAGGAGAAGGAAGGGGAGAAGGAGAAGGTCACAGAGAAGAAGTGAATGAGGGAGATGGTGAACAAGAGGAGCAAGATAAAGAATCAGAGGAACAATTGACTCTTGGGTCAAAAAAATTAGAGTCAATCCTCCACATTTCCCTATATGAGCTCGTCACCGCCTTTAGTAAACCTACTTGGTTTACTAAAGAGATTCAGACTCAGAAGAGGACTTACATTGATGAGGAGGAGGGAGAAGACATAAGTATGGTCTCTTTAGGACAATCCTTCCATCAGATAGAGGTCAACATACCAGCTAGGCCAATATCCTATGTCACCCAAGACATTAGGGGTCGCTGGAAGGCATAAGTAGAAATTCCTTCTGTTAGCACTTCTCAAACACAAGCGAACCCTAAATATTACACACTTGAAGAGGTAGACTTGGGTGAGCCTACTAGGGAAGGGAGAAAGACATTGGCAGCTCTAGGGATCAAGCACGCTCTAGGATTCATGAGCAAGGATGAGGAAACCATAAAGTCCTTAACAAAACATAATGAGGCTTTGAAGAATTTCATTCATAAAATGGTGGGTCCTACTGATCCAAGTTTCCTGGAGGCCTCATTATAGGCTGTATTAGAAAAGAGGGCCACCTCAGACTTACCGACAGGTTTGATCCCTTCATTTTTCCAAGCAAGTGCGGACTGGAAAAATGACTTTGAACAGTATGGAGAAGAGGCTGTCAAACTAGTGTTTAAGCCTTTCCGAGTCATCTTGATTGAAGCAACAAAATTGATAGACCTGATGGAGATCAAGGGTGGAATAGATTTCAAGATAACCAAATGGAAAGCTGCCCTCTAGGACCTAAAGATAATCAAGAAGTAACGCTTCGAGATCTTAGTGAGGATATATGAGGGAGAAGAGTTAGACAACTTTGAAACCTGGGTCAAATGCATAGCCAAGACAATTAAGGTCTGTGAAGAGTGTCGAGCCCACATATTGGAAAAATAGGAGGAGGTCATGGAATGGGTGAAAGAGATAGATGGTATCTTCACGGGGATTAGTCTAGACCTTTATCGGGACCATGATAAGCAGATCTTGCACCTAGTGAAAGAAGTGGTGCAACCATTCAAGGATAATCTGGCAGGTATTAGCACCAAAAAAGCCTTACACCAATTTTTCTACTCCAAGGAAGACATGCAGGTAATGTCGGAGCATGAGGAAGAGATCAAGTTCTTTGCTTCTGAACTAACCATTTTTAGAGAGAAGCAAGAACATAGGATCAATAAAGTGAATATGAAGGAGATAAACTATGAAGAGGTTCAAGAGATAGTACAAAGGCTTCGGGCTGCGCATCCGGAAATATTTCCCTACTGAGGCCTCAAAAAATCTCATCCCATTTTCTTGCAGGAGGCATTTTTCACACTTAGCCATTTTTCAAAAGGGCTAAATTTTGGCCTTTTGGCCCTTCATAAATTTTGGCCTTTCAGCCCTTCAGACATTTTGGCCTTTCAACCTCTAAAAGGGCCAAAACTTTCAGGCCTCCAGAATTTGCTGTCAACACTTACTATTTTTGGGGCATTAAAAAAATTTGGAGGAGAATTCAAGGTCCGAGAATCTGGGTGTTTCCAGTGATATAACTTTTTTGCATGGAGTTTAAACTCTAGATCAGATGGATGCCTAACTAGAGTTTATTTTTGAAGGAATAAGGGTCCCCTATTAATTCCCACCGTAGAGAGAACCCTGGATGAAGATTCCAAGAGAGAACTCCAAGATCAAGAAGAAGACTTCAATTGCATGTAGAGAAACCCTATCTTCTTTCTCTCTCTTTTCTTGACAAGTTTGATCCTTCTTGCATGGACAAACTGATTCTAAATGGATTAAAAATACATGCAAGTTGCTTAGTATCAGTTAGCAATAGTTTTCATTCAGCAAAGTTTTAGTTTTAGTTTATTTTCATAAATTTAGACTCTCTGATGCCCTAATTTCGGCATTCAGAGTTTGTAGATGAGAACTCTATATATTATAATCAAAAGCAATGTAATGGGGTCAGATTCCTAATGCAATAAAATCTACAATTTGGTGCTTTATTTTTGGTGTGAAATTTATGCTATCTATGCGAAAGTGATGAATTTTTGCATACTTGTTCATTATTTTTAAAGAGCCAATTGTTTATAGTGTTTCAAATCTGCATTTCTTTTAGTTGAAGTTTTCTATTATCTATCTACCTTGTTGTGACTAATGCGTGGAAGAGATAATCTATTGGGCTTAACGATAAATATGTCTTGTGTGTGCGTGCATCTTGGTGGCTTCACAATTTGATAGGTTTTGAAAATATTACATGAGTGAATACATTTTCTCTCCAAATAATTGCATCCACAGAGTATAGAATTGTGACCTTGTCTTATGTATACTTCGTGGGTTTGTTCCAAATCTCTCCATCATTCAATTCACAAGGGAAGATTGACAATGGTTTATGTCCATTAGGATTTAATTTTCAGCAAGTTCATTTCATTTTGTTGTTACCCTACTCATTTGAATTCTGTCATAATTTTGAGAGTAATCATCTTTAGAAAATACAAAATTGCATCTTTAATTAAAACACAAATCTTTGATAAATCAGAAAATACCAAAAAAATAATAAAGATGTTTTGCAGTTTGATGTCTTGAACGTACCAGAAAAGGCCTCCTCATGAACATTCACATTTATTTTCAACTGAGTAACCAAGTAGGTTGTGACCCGACCCCTGAGAACCTTGGGAATAACTTTGTTATTCTTTCAAGAGAGGAAATTGAATCTCAAGATCCTAGCCATTGAATTGTGTAAAAATGACGCTCAACAATAAAAAATTTTAATTGTTAGTAGTAAGAGGACGGGATATTATTCTTTGATTTGTTATAGAATAGGGGACTATTGATACACAAGTATGCCACATTTTATGTATATTATAGATAAATAGATTATTTTTAAAATGACAATGTTTTTGTTGTGTATGTATTTGCAATTTGAATATAGATTATATCATTTTGTGATGTAGACGATGAGCAATTCTTTTGAACTAAATCATCTTGTGTTTATGATTATATGACTTGACTCACCTTATATGGCATATGAGAAAATTAATCTCAATCTAGAAAATTTATAACTAGTAATTTGATGTAGTTAGAATTCATATAATTGCTAGTTTTTTTTTTCCATTTATTTGAGTGTAAATAATAAGAACTACAAGAAATTATTTTTTATAACTTTAAATTTTATATAGTACATAGAACACGTCAACCACTAAAGTGTTAAACTCTAGAATAGTTGTGTTCCTTCCACTTCTGTGCACATATCCATGATTGATATAATTTGTTCTTTTCTTGATCTTGATTTATCAATTGTATTAAGTATGAAATGTTGCTTCAGATCTAATAATTCTATGTGAAGAGAAATACCCACCTTCATAATTTGCATAAACCCTTGAAAAAAATCAGAGTATTGCATATCAATTAAGTCATAGCTAAGTGTTCATTCCAATCTCCAATCTTGATGGATATGTCCTTGTCTATATGTACAATTGAATTGGTGAGTGAGTAGTTAATTTAAAGATAGTTTTGAGTCATGTAATTTCACATACCTATTTCAATCTTTTATTTTATACGATGAACAAGTTCCATCCTTAATTTTTTTTTTAAAGATATACATCCATTTAGGGGCTAATTTTCTTAGTCTATTGACTTGAATGATCACTTTGAAATGCTATCATTCTTAATAATCATGAGCCCACTCATTATATAATATACCTTCACCAAGAACCCCTTAGAAATACGTTATGTAAAGACAATGATTTCATCTAGGGCTTGAACATTTTAATGTCTCAATTCAGATAATGTGCAAATGCATAAATTAATAGAAAACTTTACCTGGTCTAGTTTTGGTATCTTTGAATAACATGAACAATGAAAATTTTCATAAATAATAAAGTATTTGTTAATGCTTTAATGATCTAAGAGCCCATCGAGGGAAGATTCCGACAAAATGTGGAAGCAAAAACATTTTTGATAGAATGCAAGATTTTACAAAATATAGATTTGTTTAGAAGGTTTTGAAAACTTTCTAACAATTGTAACTGGCAGGTATAAAAATAAATTCTTAAACCATTTTGCTATAGTTTGAATCATGATATCATTTATTTTATAAATATAAAAAATTGAATAAATTATTTATAATAATCAATATGTAGTGAATGAATTTTTAATAAATTATTAATTATATTTTTTATATTATAACAATTTGATGGATTATTTATAATACTTTTGAAAATCTACAACTAGCTAAACTAAATCCCTGATAACTCCCCTTCTTTAATATCTATTACTTCAGCTTCATTCAACCCTTCAAAAGTCATTGTATCACCCAACTAATAAACAAATTGACATTAAGTGAAAGTTCAAAAATATTAAATGAGAAATCTGTTTTTTCAAGATCTTCTATTATACAATAATTTATAAATTGATATACTGTACCCACCCGGCCAAGAAAAGAAAAAAGAAATCTTGAAATTTCTTGGATTCAAACATTATAATATAATTAAATCATCCTTTGTTCAGGTTATTGTAGAGTTGTTACTTTTAAAAATTTTCTCAATAAGAACACTGGAAGTTTACTTTTCAAGAGTTATACATGTTTGCATAACTAACATCTATATATATTATTTAATATAAATAGGAAGCCCTTCATCAAGGCTTTAATTTTATTAGTATATTATCAAATTAAAGCCTCAAGAACTCTCACACACACACACACACACACACACACACACACACACACACACACACACACACACACACACACACACATATTCTAGTCGTAGTGACACGCTAACAAAGAAGAAAAAAATTATTTTTTAATAATTTACAAGTCAAATTATTTATTTGAAATTAGTTTTAAAGAAAGGTTCACCACATGGTGTGTTGGTGAAGTGGTAGTTGTGTTGTTGTTCCCACCAAGGTTTAAATCCCTATTGGGCCTTTATTTTCATCGAGAGGTGCATTCACCCTAGTTAAAACTATATCATTAGAAATGCTAATTTTTAAATCAAAATATTTTATATAATCTTAATTATTTCATTTTTTAAGATTGCATTTATTTCATTTGCAAATAATTGAAAATGTAATGTCTTATTCACAATATTATTCAAAATAGTATAAGTAATTTGTTTTAAAAAAATTAATAAATTATTTATATTACTTTATGAAATATAAAAATAAATAATTTAATTTAATAAATATATTTAATAATTCAACTAATAAATATAATAATGCAAATACAAATTTTAAAATTTAGATTGTAATTTGTTTTATTATGTCGATTGGGTTTAGGGATGGTATTTAATTTATTTTCGTATTATGGTTTAATTAGGTTTAGTTTGGCCAAATGTTAAACTACAATTAGGGTTTTGGTTCAATTTCGATTAGAGTTAGGGTTCAATTTGGTTATGTATTTTCATTAAAATATAATTTGGTTTAGGAACATGTTTCAATTTGGTTGTTGTTTAATTATTTTTGGGTTATGGTTCAATTTGGTTTAGTGTTATAATTAGGGTTGAAGTTGGTTTAAGAGTTGGGTTAAATTTAATTTAGTTGAAGGGTTTAGTATGATATAATTTTTAATTAGATATAGGGTTATGGTTTAATTTAATTTAGTTTTAGGGTTCAATTTAGTTTAATGATCAATTAGGTTATAGTTTCATTGAATGCTTTCACTTAGTGTGAAGATTCAATTTCATTTAGGGTTAGGGTAAAATTTTGTTTAGGGTTTTACTTCTATTTGGTATTAGGCGGTGGCTCAATCAATATAGTATTTAATTGGGTTTAGGTTTTGGTTAGTGTTAAATTTAGTTATGGTTGTGGTTAGACTTTAATTGGTGTTAGGGTTCAATTTGGTCTATTTTTAATATTAGTGTTCCATTTGATGACATGTAACTGATTGAATGTTTGAAGATGTTAAGTTGATAACCAAAATGCAGAAGGATAATGCAAGACATTAAATCAGTTAATGGATTGTATTGTGATTGATGTCAACTTGATATAATCTAATTGGTTATAATCAAAGTGTCAAAGACTTCAGAGGATCAAAGAGATAAATATTATGCTTTTTGTAATGCATAAAAGACAAGCATTCACATTGTGACTACAAGCCCTGATGGTCAGTGGAACCCGACGGATAGAGATCACCGACAGTCAAGTCATAGTGATGCTCGAGCAAGAAAACCGACGAGAAGAATCACAAGCAAACCCGATGGCCAGAAACATAGTGTAAACCGACGGAGAAGCTCGAGGAGAATTGGAGTGTTGACCGATGCTATCAGAGAGTTTAAACCAAAAATAACTGGAGTTCACAAATGACAAAATATCTAGCTGGAAGAGATAAATATATAATTAACTGATAGTTATCATTTTTTCATCAACAAGATAAGTGAGAGATAAGTGATTGATTTAAAGCTGATTTGTCCAGTTGGCAAGAAGACCTCATCGAGATAAAACATGAGTTTTGCTTTAAATCTAATTGGTGAGAATTGTGGATCATGCCAAGTTCAAGAAGATCAAGAACCTAACAACGGTGATATCATGTCTATAAAGAGACAACTCAATTCATTACAAATTGGTGTGGGGAGAAAAAGAAAAGAGGATGCTGAAGAGAAACTGATGAAGAGCAACTTCATACAGTGCTGATCAACAAGCTGAGGGAAAGAGCTAAAGAATTCTGTGGACACTGAGTAACAAAGCACATCATTACCAAGCAAAATCAAAGTGGAGCAAAGGTATAAACATAGTTATATTGATCAGAATAGTTTTGTGAGATTACAATAGATCTAAAAATCTGCAAGTATAGTTGTATATGTGAATAAATCATACTATTTCACTTTAACCACTAATTTAGAAATTCTCTTAACTAAACGGGATTTAAAGATCCTTTCTATATTGGGATACATCCAATGGAGTATCAAAAAGTTTGATCATGAAGATAGCATGAGATACCAGATACCTATTGATAGGCCAAGTGAGTGTTTGATCAAGGATGGTAGCATAGAGATGCTCGATATCAAGTGACAGAATAAAAGTTTAAATCCTCTAACAAGGTCACACCTAACAGTGTGTTTGTAACCTTTAACAGGGTTGGCTCTTCACTGAGCTCACTTCAGAAGAGTGAAAATTTTGGGTTACCGGTCCTAAGTGGTTTTTCCCTTAATAGGGTTTCCACATTAAAAATCCATGTGTCAATGTGTTTATGAGTCATTAATTTAGTGTTTTTCATTACACTTAACTTAATTAGATTGGTTGGTATACTCTAGATAATTTATTGTCTTTCGGTAAATTGATAGACTACTAATCAGTAAATCTATAGTAGAAGGTTTTACAAAGCATTCTGAGGAGTAGTAATTTGATATAAGTATTTGGAGGCATTCATCGTATAGGACTGAAGATAACTAGAGGTATAATTTTGTGGTACTAAGTTTTAAGGGTTGATTATTGGAATATTTTTGAGGCCACTGATTCACCCCTCTCAACTATTACTAACAATTGGTATCAGAGCTTGTGTGCTTAGAAAAGGAGTTTAATAGCTCAAGCAAAAGATCACAAGATGAGCAGACGAGATGTGCCCAAGTTAAATAAAGACAAATTTGCATCATGGAAAATCATAATAAGACTCCACCTATTAGGTATTGGAAATGATATTGTTCAATACTTAGATACTAAATATGTGCTGCCTACAGGACCTCATACTCTTGAGAAATTAAGAGTCAAGCATGAGAATAACTACATGATGATAGAACTTGCATCATCACTCTCAGAGCAACCAAAAATATGACAAGAGAGATACTCAAGACTACAAGGACAAAGGGAAGAAATCTTGTTACCTAGATAAGAGAAGAGCTGATGACACTGACACCGAATCAGAAGAAGATATCAAGATGGTATTTGTAGCCATGAAGGATGATTCAGATGAAGATGAAGAAAGGTATGTAGAAACTACACTCATATCTAAAGTAAGTAAAAATGATGTCTAGATAATAGATAGTGGCTGCACTCACCATATGACCGGTGATAAACAAAAGTTTGAGACTTTTGAATACTATAATGGTGGTTCAATGAGAATGGGTAATGATACACCTTGTCTAGTTGAAGGTAAAGGAACCATAATGTTGAATAACCTGATAAAATGTGAAAATGCTTACTGGGTTAAAGGACTAAATTAAAATTTGTTAAATATTTCTCAGTTAAATAATTCAAGTCACAGAGTAGCATTTGAAAATAAGAAGGCAACCACGATCTTCAATGAATTAGGAAGGTTGATTGGTACCGGTGAGAAGACAAAAGGTAACCTTTTCTATCTTGATGACACTAACACCACTTGTTTGATGGCTAGAAATGAAGACTTATGGTTGTGGCATAAAATATTGTGTCATGTGAACTTTGACAACATGATAAAGATAAGCAATAAAAGGAATGTTAGAGGCTTACCGATGATGACTAAGCCCGAGCATATCATGTGGAAGAATTGTCAAAAAGGTAAGATGACAAAGTCTAGTTTCAAGAGCAAAACCCATACATCTACTCCAATTCTAGAATTAGTCCATATAGATCTATGTGGACCAATGAGGACAAAGAGATACTATGGAGATAGGTATTTTATTCTCTTTGTTGATAATTTCTCTAGAATGATGACAGTCATGTTTTTTAAAGATAAATCAAAAGCATTTAAGATGTTTAAATGGTACAAAGTAATGGTAGAAAAACAAAGTGAAAAAAAATTGAAATGCTTAAGGTCAGATAGAGGAGGGGAATTTATTTAAGAAGAATTCACTGACTATTTCAATGAGCATGGAATTAAAAGACAAGTTTATGCACCAAGGACACCACAACAAAATGGAATTGCTGAGAGGAGAAACAAATCAATTGTTGATTGTGTAAGAAAATTGATGATTGAGAAAAGCACCACTCAAAATTTTTGGAGGGAAGCTGTCAGTACTGCTCTCTATACACTAAACAAAGTACAATTGAAGAAGGACACAAAGAAGACACCATATGAGCTTTGGTATGGTCATACACCCAATGTAAGTTACTTCAGAATCTTTGGTAGTTAATTTTATATATTGAAGGATGACAAAAATGGAAAAATTAACTGCAAAAGTGAAGAAGGTATCTTCCTAGGGTATTCAACCAAAAGAAAGGCTTATAAATGTCATAACAAGTCATCTAACAAAATCATTGAAATTGCAAATGTGAAAATAGATGAATTTGCAGAAAAGAATGATAAGGAAAGCAAAAAGGAACCAGAGGACTACAACAGGTTTGTTTATACATAACCTGACACTCTACCCGAGCAACAATGTGTCACTCCCGAGCATCAGAACATTGCACCCAAGCATCAAGCTGCAATTACCGACGATCAAGATAATACTCAAGATGATGTTCTGAATAATGGAGATTAAAATGAAGGTGAAGAAGATAATCAAAATGATAAACATAGAGCTGAACCAAAGCTTGCCAAGTATGTCAAAAGACATCATCCACAAAATCAAATCATAGGAGACCAGAAGGCTGGAACAAGAACAAGAAGTAATTCACTTAACACCAGATGTTTACTTTGTGATTTTGAGCCTAAATCTATTTATAATGCACTTGAGAATGAAGAGTGGGTTAGTGCTATGAATGAAGAGATAAAAAAGATTGAGAATAACAATACATGGACACTAGTACCGAGACCAGATGACAAGAATGCCATCGGTACCAAATGGATATTCAGAAACAAGTTGAATGAGAATGGAGAAGTCACTAGAAACAAAGGAAGACTAGTATGCAAGGGATATGCACAAGAAGAAGGTATTGATTATGGTGAAACCTTTGCACCCGTTGCTAGACTAGAGGGAGTTAGAATCTTACTTGCTTATGCTGCATATAAAGGATTCAAGGTATACCAAATGGATGTCAAACCTGCATTCCTAAATGGAATACTTGAAGAAGAGGTATACATTGAACAACCAGAAGGGTTTGTTAATCCAAACAAGAGAAACATGGTATGTAGACTACACAAATCCTTGTATGGATTGAAACAAGCACCGAGAGCCTGGTATGAAAGACTTCACTCATATCTCATTAGCATAAAATTTGTTAGAACAAGTGAAAACAACAATCTATACTTAAAAGAAGATACCAATGGTAATATTTTGATTGCTGAAATTTTTGTTGATGACATAATTTTTGGGGGAAATGAATTGTTATGCAAATCCTTTGCTGATGAAATGAGCAAGGAATTTGAAATGTCTATGTTTGGAGAGATCAAATTCTTTCTGGGTCTACATATTCTTCAACAAGATGTAGGCATATACATCACTCAGTCCAAATACATCAAGGAAGTGCTAAAGATATTCAAGATGGAAGATTCCAAACTAGTTGGAACACCTATGGCTACTGGATGCAAGCTAACAAAAGAAGACAAGACAAATGAGGTAAATCAGACCTTATATAGATCAATGATTGGAAAATTGATGTATGTTGTTCACACCAGACTAGATATAGAACATGCAGTGGGGATAGTTGCAAGATTCTCTGCTAATCCCAAAGAATCACATATGACTGCTGTCAAAAGAATTCTGAGATATCTGAAGAACACCGAGGACTATTGCTTATGGTACGAGAGAGAAGGAAAATTTGAGCTACAAGTCTATACAAATGCTGATTGGGATGTAAATATTGATGAACGAAAGAGCACAACTGGAGGAGAATTCTTCATGGGTGACAGACTTGTCACATGGATAAGCAAGAAGCAAAGATGCATCTCTCAGTCTAATGTAGAAGTAGAATATGTGGCTGTTGCTGCAAATTGCTCTAATATTGCATGGATCAAACAATTACTAGAAGGTATGCATATGAAGATCCTTGAACCAATAATTATATATTGTGATAATACCAGTGCAATAAACATTTATAAGAATCCATTCATGCATGCTAAGACTAAGCATATTGCTATAAAGTATCACTATCTGAGAGAACAAGTGCAAGCAAAAGAAGTGACACTAGAATATGTTAAATCAAAGGAATAGTTAGCTGATATATTCACCAAGCCATTACCAAAGGATACATTTGAGTTTCTGAGACAAAGACTAGGCGTTCAACCCTTGTCTATCGGTCAGTAATCTGACTAGGAGGTTGCATTAGCCTATACCAAATCTAAAGATCAATCATGTTGATGCAAACACTGAGATGGACAACAACAGATACATCTGTACATTGCAAGGTACATATCTACACAAAAAATTAGATATTGTATTGTTGATGGATAGGGAAATTCTAGGAGTATATTATGCAAAACGATGGAAGATGATATAGATGATAAAATAAGGAGAAGTATTTCTATTTGGCATTGTTGTCAAAGGGAGAGAAATATATCATTATCATACAAAAGGGAGAATTATCATCAGGGAGAGATTTTCTTTATCATACAAAGGGAGAGATGATCTCCATATCACATAAAGGAGAGATATGATAAAAGGAGAGATTATATAAGTATCCATGAAGAGAAGTTCCTGAGAATCAGAAATGAAGAGTTAATCAATATTCTAAGGGAGATAAATTGATTACACACAAAATATCCATCTAAGGGAGAGAAGTAACAAGGGAGAGAGTTTAGACAAAGAGAAAGAATGCTGTCAAAGGAAAAAGGGATTATCAAGAAGAGAAAAAGTCAAGGCAGAGAACATATCAGAACAGAGACATCAGATGATACATCTATCCAGTGAAGGGATTAAAGATTGAAGACAACCACTCTGCATGAAATAAATCTAAGCCAATTTTGAGGTTACTGAGAGCCAGACATTTTTAGTAGTTACATTAGGAAATCTTGATGAAATTGTATATTTCATATTATATTAGTGATAGTATAGTATGATAATTTAGTATGTTGCCATCAATGCCAAAGGGAGAGATTGATGACATGTAATTGATTGAATGTTTGAAGATGTTAAGTTGATAACCAAAATACAGAAGGATAATGTAGGACATTAAATCAATTAGTGGATTGTATTGTCATTGATGTCAACTTGATATAATCTAATTGGTAATAATAAAAGTGTTAAAGACTTTAGAGGATCAAAGAGATAACGATTATGCTTTCTGTAATGCATAAAATGCAAGAATTCACATTGTGACTACAAACACCAACGGTCAGTGGAACCCGATGGATAGAGATCATTAACAGTCAAGTCATAGTGATGTCTGAGCAAGAAAACCGACAAGAAGAATGACAAGCAAACCCGATGGCTAGAAACATAGTGTAAACCGATGGAGAAGCTCGAGGAGAACTGGAGTGTTGACCGACGCTATCAGAGAGTTTAAACCAAAAATAATTGGAGTTCACAAATGATAAAATATATAGTTAGCAGAGCTAAATATAGAGTTAACTGGTAGTTATCATTGTTTTCATCGACAAGATAAGCTAGAGATAAGTGATTGATTTAAAGCTGATTTGTCTAGTTGGCAAGAAGATCTCAGCGAGATAAAACAAGAGTTTTTCTTTAAATCTAATTGGTGATAATTGTGGATCACACCAAGTTCAAGAAGATCAAGAACCTAACAACAATGATATCATGTCTATAAAGAGACAACTCAATTCATTACGAATTGGTGTGGGGAGAAAGAGAAAAGAGGATGCTGAAGAGAAACTGATGAAGAGAAAATTCATACAGTGCTGATCAACAAGATGAGGGAAAGAGCTAAAGAATTATGTGGACACTGAGCAATAGAGCACAACATCACCAAGTAGAATCAAAGTGGAGCAAAGGTATAAACAGAGTTATATTGATCAGAATAGTTTTGTGAGATTACAATAGATATGAAAATATGCAAGTATAGTTGTATATGTGAACCGATCATACTGTTTCAGTTTAGCCATTGATTCAGAAAGTCTCTTAATCGAGTGGGATTTAAAGATCCTTTCTATATTGAGATACATCCAATGGAGTATCAAAAAGTTTTATCATGAAGATATTATGAGATGCCAGATACCTATTGACAGGTCAAGTGAGTGTTTGATCAAGGATGGTAGCATAGAGATGCCCAATATCAAGTGACAGACTAAAATTTTGAATCCTCTAACAAGATCACACCTAATAGTGTGTTTGTAACCTTTAACAGGGTTGGCTCTTCACCGAGCTCACTTCAAAAGAGTGAAAATTTTGGGTTACCAGTCTGAAGTGGTTTTTACCTTAACAGGGTTTCCACATTAAAAATCCATGTGTCAATGTGTTTATGAGTCATTACTTTAGTATTTTGCATTACACTTAACTTAATTGGATTGATCGGTATACTCTAGATAATTTACTGTCTTTCGGTAAATTGACAGACTGCTAATTGGTAAATCTACAGTAGAAGGTTTTACAAAGCATTCTGAGGAGTAGTAATTTGATATAAGTATTTGGAGGCATTCATCTTATAGGACTGAAGATAACTAGAGGTATAATTTTTTGGTACTAAGTTTTAAGGGTTGATTATTGGGTGATCCCACAATAGTGGGTTAAACTTTTTTGCCTAAACGGACAGTGAAGTATTCATTTAGAAAGAAACTTTCAGATTCGGATGCATATTGTCGTTAAACCGTTTGAAATATGAAGATGAAGTAAACTAGAGTCTTTTAGGATTTTCTTTGTAGATTTTATATATATATATATATATATATATATATATGAATTGATTTTAATAGTTTTTTTTCTCCCACTAAAATTGCTATGTTGCTGAAAACGTCATTTTCAAAAAGTTACATTGACTTCATAGGGCATAACTTTTTTTCTAAAGTAGGTATCAATGTGATTCTTTCGAATTTGGTTTTGTAACATCCATACAGAGGGCATGTAATTGGTTTAATGACATTATCATGATTATTTCATATTTTATGAATGTTTGAAGTAGTGTAAACTGTAATTTTGACATACCTTGACTGCATAGCTTATAGCTTGTTGTGTATTTATCAAAATTCATTTTTTTTTGGATAGAAAGTAGAATCGAAGCCGGAGGGCACTGTTATTGTTCAATTTTTTTTTTCTTTTTTTCTACTATTTTTCATTGAACGTCAAACTTGGAGGTTTATTTTTGATAAAAAACCTACATTTGATGCACGTCACAAAACATAGACCTAATGAATTAAAAAATTGTCAAATCTATATTCGTTAGAAAGCGAGTTCAGAGTACTTGTGTGATGAAAAATGACGTCTCCATATTCTTCCATTTGAGTAGAGCACTTGATCCCCAAAGCCATGAAAATTGCAGATTTTTCTTGACCTCTGGAAATGGACATGATTTTGTGGGTTTCGATAGAAACTACTTTGGATAGAAACTAGTTTCGATTGAAACTATTTAGTTTTGATTGAAACTACTTTCTATCAAAATTAGTTTCATGATTTGACATTTGTTAGCCATTTACTAAAGCACTTTTGATTGAAAGTTTCAAGTTTTGATAGAAAGTCATAGATAACTTTCGATAGAAACCTATGTCGGCCTATTAGGTGCCGTTTCGGGTTCAAAATGATTACATATAAATAAATAAATGTTTTCATCATCTTATTAATTTGAAAGTTTCAAAATTATTCACATTTTGGAAAAGGAAGACAATTTTGCAAATTGTGATGGGAAATAAAAAAAAGAAGGCTAAATAAGAGTACACGACATTATTCATAAGTGACTAAACAAAGACTACGTGAAGAAGCTTGGGAAAGATATTATCATAAGAAACAAGGTACATCTCTCTCTCTCTCTCTCTCCATATTTTAAGTTGATGATTATTACTTGTCTTAATGAAACATGTAAGCATGATATTGCAATATCCTAATTTGATAAAGAAGACCTAATTAGACCTATTAGGACATAATTATACCTAAGACCCTAAACCCTACCTAATTAGACCTAAGACCCTAAACCCTAAACCTTACCTAATTAGACCTAAGACCCTAAAACCTAGAAATCCTAAGTAATTAGACCTAGATTATGACATAATTAGACCTAAGACCTAATTACATGACCTAATTAGATCCAATTAGATCCAATTAGACCTAATTACATCCAATTAGGACAATTAGGACTATTAGATCCAATTAGGACCTAATTAGAACCAATTAGATACAATTAGGATGTAATTAGATCTAATTAGATCCAATTATGACCTAATTAGACCCTTTAGGACCTAATTAGATGCAATTGGTATCCAATTAGACCCAATTAGGACCTAATTACATCAAATTAGGACCTAATTAGATCCAATTACCCTTTAGGACCTAATTAGATCCAATTAGATCATCCAATTAGGATCCAATTAGACCCAATTTGGACCTAATTACATCCAATTAGGACCTAATTAGATCCAA
>MU227391.1:688656-726635 GCA_018584345.1 Thuja plicata | reverse complement strand
GATCGAAAATACCCATTTTTGGTACTTTCGATCAAAAGTTACTTACTTCCGATCGAAAGTATTTGTCTCTTCCGATTGAAAGTATGAAGTGTTTTTTCGTGGGCTACGCTTTTCGGGGTGAAATCCTTCCTCCCAAAAAGTGTAACCCACTATTGTGGGATCACCCTATTGGAATATTTTTGAGGCCACTGATTCACCCCCCTCTTAGTTATTAGTAACACCATTTGGTTTAATGTATGGATTCAATCTCCATTATGTAGGGTTAGGGTTCAATTTAGTCTAATGTTAAATTAGGTTAGAATTCCATTCAATGATTTCAGTTTGTGTGAAGACTGTACAATGATTATATTCAGGGTTTAATTAATTAATTAATTAATTAGGTTTCTAGTTAGGGATTGATTGGTTCAATCTTAGGGTTAAGTTATAATTTGGTTTAGAATTTGGGTTCATTTTGATTTAGGGTTAGGGTCAAATTTTGTTTAGGGTTTTACTTCTATTTGGTATAAGGTTGTGGCTCAATCGATATAGAATTTGGGTTTAGGTTTGGGTTTAGGGTTCATTTTACTTAGTGGTTGTGGTTAGGCTTCAGATTGGTTTAAGGTTCATTTTGGTATACGCTCAAGGTTAATATTTGTTTAGGGTTATCCTTAGGGTTTAATTTAGTTTAATTTTGAAATATGTTTAAGTTTAGGGTTTTAGTTTAAGTTTAATATTTATGTTTAATTTAGTTTAGTATTATGGTTATTGTTTAATTTAGGGTTCCATTTGGTTTAATGTGTGGTTTCAATATCGAATTAGTTTTAATGTTTTGAATGGTATTTGGGTTCATTTTAGTTTAGGTTTGTGGTCAGAAATTAGTTAGTTTTAGAGTTACAATTAGAGATAGGGGTAAATTTGGTTTAGGGTTAGGATTCAAGTTCAATTTGAATTATGATTTCAGTTATTTAATGTTTAAGTAGCCTTTGGTTTATCATAAACTTTGGTCTAGCATTGGGATCAATGTTTCTTTGGTTTTATGTTATGAGGTTAGGGCACAATTTAGTTTAGGTTAGGTTTTGTAAAGGGTTAGGAGTCTATTTGGTTTAGAGTTCAATTATGTTGAAGGTTAGCATTCAATTTGGATTAGTATTTAGATTAAGGCTAAATTTGGTTAGGATTATATTTTGAGTAGTGTTAGGGATAGTGTCTCATGTGTTTTTGTGTTACGGTTATTATTAATTCATGTTAGTTTATTAATAGGATTAGTGTTTTTTTTTTTAAATTTTGTGTTAGGGTTAGGGTTTTATTTGGTTTAGTTTACAAATAGGTTTATTTTTATGATTCAATTTTATTTATTGCAAGGTTTGATATTCAATTAGGTTTATGGCTAGCGTTGAATTTAGTTTAGGGTTAAAGTCTACTTTTGTTTAGTGTTCAATTAGGTTTAGGCTAAGGGTTTAATTTGGTTTAGTGTTAAGATAATCATTCAATTTGGTACAAACTTAATGTTAGGGTTCAATTTCATTTAGGCTTGGGGTGTAATTAGGTTTATGGTTAGGGTTCAACTTAGTTTAAGGTTAAGGTTATGATTTGATTTGGGTTAGGGTTAGGGTTTAATATCATTTAGTTTTATTATAGTAGTAGGGTTTTTGTCAGATATAAAATTAGATCTAGGGTAGGTATTAAAAGGCTAACCATAATTTAGTAATGGTTAAGACCAAATTGTGTTTGTGTTAGTTTATGTTGAGGGAGAGCTTAGCAAGAAGGGTAACGTTGTAACCAATTTGATCAATATTGAAAAGAGGGTTGTGTTCCTTGGGAAGGAGAGTATGCTAGAAAGCTTTGGGGAAGTGGCAAAGAGGTTGTTTGTTTCCCACGCCCTCCATAACCACCAATGGGAGAGGTAGGAGTGTGAGAGATGGGAGCAACAGGTGGGAGGACTAAAAGCTACATGCTTAGGGTTTAATTTACTTTAGTTTTAGGGTTCAATTTATTTGAATGGTCAATTAGCTTATAGTTTCATTAAATGCTTTCACTTAGTGTGAAGATTCAATTTCATTTAGGTTTAGGGTAAACTTTTCTTTAGGGTTTTACTTCTATTTGGTATTAGGTTGTGGCTCAATAGATATAGTATTTAATTGGGTTTAGGTTTGGGTTAGGGTTCGGTTTAGCTATGGTTGTGGTTAGACTTTAATTGGTGTTAGGGTTTAATTTTGCATTCAATTTATTTTAGTTTTCAATTTTGTTTGATTTTCAAGTTAGGGAAGGGTTAGGATTTAGGGTTTAGGGTTTTTGTTGAGGGATTAGGTTTCAATTTTATTTATATTTAGGATTAGTGTTTAACTTAGTTTAATGTTAAAATAGATTTGAGGGATAAGGTTCATTTTGTTGACTATTAGGGTTCATTTTTATGGTGTTAATTAAGGATTGGTTTTTAATCTTGTTTAGGTTTTCATTTAGTTTATTATTAGGAATAGGGTTTTAAAAAGCTAATGATTACAATTTAATTATGAGCTTTAAGGTTCAATATTGATTATTGTTAGTTCTAGAGTTCAATTTGGCTTAATGTTTAATTGGGTTTATGAATAGGGTTCAATTTCATTTGGTATTATAAGATTTGATTTGAATTAGTATTCCACACTAATTTGGTATAGGTTTAGGGTTGAATTTAGTTTAATGTTCAATAAAGTTTACAACTTTAATTAAATTTAATTTAGTGTTAAGGTTTAATTTGGTTTAATGTTTTAGTTAAGGTTTAATTGAGCTTAGGTTAAGGGTTCAATTTGAATTAATATTTGATTATATTTTTTTATTAGGGTTTAGTTTAGTGTTAGGGTTCAATTTTGTTTAGTTTTAATATTTAATTAGTTTTGTTGAGGAGAAAGGCTTGATATGGTGTAGGATTCAATCTCATGTAATGTTTAATTTGATTTAGAGATCTGGTTCCATTTTTCTTGGCTTTAAGTGGTTCAATTTATTTTAGGATGTGTTAAATATGGTTTAATGTAGTTTTGTGTTCAAATAGATTTGAGGGATAAGGTTTATTTTGTTTACTATTAGGGTTCATTTTTATGGTTAGAGTTAATCTTAGGGTAAGTTTTAATGAGTTTGTGTTACATTTAAATTTGGTTTAGTATTAGTGTTCAATTTGGTTTATTATTAGGGTTAGGAATAAGATTTGGTTTATGGTTAGGTTTTCTTTAGTTCTCTATTATATTTAGTCTTAGGGTTTAATTATGTTGAAGTTAGTGTTCAATTTTGTTTAGTGTTAAGATCGAGGTTAAATTTTGTTAATGGTTAGGAATAAACTCAGGCTAGTGTTAAGAATAGCATTCCATGTGTTAAGGTCAGGGTTTTATTAGGTTTATTAGACTTACGACTCAATTTACAATTTTTTTGAACTTGGTTTAGGGTTATGGTTATGATTAAGATATATTTAGGTTTAGGTATAATTTTATTTATTTTTAGGTTTGGTTTTTAATCTTGTTTAGGGTTTGATTTAGTTTATTGCTCAATTATGTTTAGGGTTTATTTAGGTTAAATGTTAATACTAGGGTTTAATTTGATTTAGTGTTAGGATTCTAGGGATTACTGTTAGTAGAGTTTAATTTGGTTTATTGTTTAATTGGGTATATGAATAAGGTTCAATTTTATTAGGGTTTAGTTTAGTGTTAGGTCTCAATTTTATTTAGGAGCAAGGATTTATATGGTGTAGGATTCAATCTCATTTAATTTTTAATTTTATTTAGAGATGTGGTTCCATTTTTCATGGTTTTAAGTGGTTTAATTTATTTTAGGATATGTGTCAAATATAGTTTAATATAGTTTTAAGTTCAATTAGATGTGAAGGATACGGTTTATATTCTTTAGTATTAAAGGGTTCATTTTTTATGATTAGAGTTAAGGTTAGGATAATATTTAATGAGTTTTAGTGTTACATTTCAATTTGGTTTAGTATTAGTGTGAAATTTAGTTTATTATCAGGGTTAGGGTTAAGATTGAGGTTAAGGAACAATTTAGTTTTTGGATAGGGTGAAATTTAATGTAGGGTTTAATTATGTTTGTATTCAACATTAATTGTTTGTATTCAACATTAATTGTTTATATTCAATAAGATTTAATATTAGTATTTGTATTGGTTTTCTATTAAAGTTAGAGTTAGGTTCAATTTTCATTAATGTATTATGTGAAGCCTCTTGATGTATTGATGTATTATTCCTTTTATATATTATAGTTTGATTTGAAACATTATAGCGTTTGAAGTCTTCCAAAATACAATGATTTAATATTAGGCTTTATCTATTAGTGTTAGAATTTACATTGATTTAGTATTCAATTAGATCTACATTCTAATTTTAAATTTTTTAATTATACTATTTTTCTAATATAAATGCATTAATGCAACAAATATTAATTATAATTTTCAAATAAGTTTAAATAAATAAATGTTAAGTCAAATAAAGAAGTTAAATTTGAAAAACTTTAAATGTTAAAATGAAAAGTTGAAAATAATCTTTTGATATTAATGACTTTACATGATTATCTTATATGTCATTAAAATGAATAACTTCTTATTTTTAAAAAATTAACATTTAACATATTTAATGTTATTAAAAAATAGATTCTAAGTTTTTAACAATACAAACTCATTTATTAAAATAAAATGATAAGGGGCTCATTAATTAAATTAATTTATACATATAAATATACAAATAGATTGTTTTATTGTGAAGAACACTAAAAATAAGATTTTCATCAAAGAGCCCTACCTGATAATAGAGGTTTCAAGGTTAGTTTGAAAAATTCGTAAAATGTTGATTTTGCCAACACTCAAGCAATCCCCCAATCCAACTACAAAATTTTATAGGTAAAATGTTCACTAGATAAGAAAATGTTTACCAAAAAATGTTTTCATAGACATGCATGCAACCAAAAAGAACAGGAGAATTTTGTAGCAATGAAAAATAGAAACAATTTTTAGTGTTTGTCAAATAATGCAACTGTTTCATACATCTTTAACTTGAAAAAAGTTGAGCCGATGCTATTATAGTTGACAAACAAGATGGTTATCTTTTGTGTGCACTAACAAGAGTCCCTACAATTGTTTTTTTTTAAAATCACAAATGTTACTTATGGAGAAGAAATGGAGTAAAATTTGTAAACAAGAGAAAATGAATGATCAAGCATTCAAATCATCATCAATCAATCTACATCTTGCAATTATAAATAAATCATTGAATGTCTATTAAATGAATCAAATCATTATTCAAATATCAATTATTTAATCAGTAAGCTATCAAATCCACATTCATTCATTCAATTATTCACAAGAAGAAGACACAATAAGAAAGAACAAATTAAGTTTAGAGTTAGAATTCAATTTGGTTTAGTATATAATTCTTTTTTTCTTTGATTTATGATTTTTCTTCAATTGTGTATATGAGTTTGGATTCTAACTCTATATGGGTTCAACTTGGTTTATTTTTCAATTAGTGTTAGGCTTAGTATTTAATTTATTATAGCATTTGAGTTTAATTTAATTTCATGTTAGGGTTCAATGGTTTAATTACGTTCAATTAAATTTAGGATAGGGTTTTAATATAGTTTACATTTACGATAGTGTTTTAATATGGTTTACCATGAAGGACAATATATTATTGGGTTTGTGATTAAGGGTAAATTTGATTGTAAGTGTTTGATTAGTTTTAGATTTAGGATTCAGTTTTGTTTATTTAGGTTTTAGGTTATAATTGAATTTGGTTTCGGCTTTTTGTTAGGTTTACGGTAATGAATCAATTTAAATTAGCGTTCAAATATTTTAACAATTTTAATTCAATTTGGTTTAGCATTATAATTTGATTATTATTTGATTTTGGTTTTTTATTTAAATTTGGTATAGGGTTAGGGTTCTCTTAATTATAGAGAGTTTGGGTACAATATAGTTTAGTTTAGGATTATGTTTAATTAATTAAGTCTAGAGCAAGGATTCAATGTAGGTTACAATTAGGGAGATGGTTCAATGTTATAGTTAAGGTTCAATTTTCTTTAATTTTAGGGTTCAATTTTCTTTAGTATTATTTTAATATATAGTTAGATTTAAATTAGTATAAGATTTATGTTTAAGTTAGCTTAGGTTATGGATTCAATTTGGTTTGACTTAATGCTTAATGTATACCTTGGTTTAATGATTAATGGTGGAAGTCATAGGAAACGCAATAATTTAATATTACGATTTATTATTGGTGTGTCAGGATTAGAGTTTAATTTAATTTATTTTTCAATTGAATTCAAGTTAAGATTTATTTTGCTTTCATTTTAAGTTTATTCCATTTTAAATAATTAAATTAAACACCATTTTCTATCACTATTTTTTCTTGTTATGTTAACTAATTTGAGCAAATTATGCATAAATCCTATTTTGATGGTTTAGTGTGTTTGTTTTGTAATTTCATAGTCAATACAAAATGGCCCAAAAAGGAAATATCTAATAGTTTGAAATGGATTTGGTAATCAACATTTAGTAGAAACTGATAACTTACACTGGTTATTTCAACTTGCATTTCGCCCATGAGACACAAATTCTATGCAATAAAAAATAAATAAATTTATTATTAACGACCTCATTCAATGTGCTTAGAAAGAAAGCTTGCTTTACACCTTAAGTGAAAAATTCTCATCAACAAAAAAAAAATGATAGAATGAAATATTTATAGCTAAAATGAAACCTTTACAAGGACAACACGAAGATAACTTTCCATAAATGACACCAATTGAAGATAATAGACGTCCGTGCTCTTATCATTGATACAAATGAAACATTGATTGCAAAGTTGATATTGATTAAACATCAAAATCAAGCAATAAAAAAGGCTTGAAACCATACCTTAAATATGATTCGACACTTTCTAAATCAACACCATGATTCCATGCAAAAACCCTTTTTCCCCCAAAAATAATTTCCAAAAATTGGACACAAATTCAAAGAGAAAAGGGAAAGGACATAAAAAATGACTATGACAGAAACAACTTAAGAGAGAATTATATAGAGAAACCCCTTTACATGATGCCAAAAATCCTTCTTAGTAGACTCACAATAAAATTTATTTTTTGTTGCTCTCTGAAACTAAAAGCCCTCATTTTCCCCCTTAACGCAGGGAAGAAGATGTTAAGCTGCTTCACAAAATGCATGGAAGAAGATTAAATGGCTACATGCAAGAAACGTTTATCAACATGTACGGTAGAGATTTATATAAAGATTTATTTATTTGGGATATAAAATTATAATTTTGGGATGAACGACAGAGACTTTATTTTACTCCACAATTCATGGATATCGTTCCAAAGAGTTTGACAGGTTTTGATATTATTAATTTAATATCACATATTTGCCTCCCCTCACTATAATTGTAGAGCCTCTCGGCTAAAAGACGAGGAAAAATGAGGACCCACCTTGATTCCCTTTGTGAAAGGAGATCCTGGAATGTTGAGGGGAATGGTTACGATCACTCCTGCGAGGTCGTCAAGAGCCCTTAGGTTTTACATTTCTTTCTTATCCAAGCCTCTGGATTTAAGTTCAACAGTTTCTTCGCCATCAAATTCAAAACAACCTGCAGGAACCCAATACTCTCGATGATGAGATAAAATTATTTTGGTGGCTATACAATGTCTAATAAATAACATGGAGAGGTGGGGCTTACCTTATGGATCTCCTCCTAAAGATGCAATTCTCTATTGTGGCCCTCCCACTTGTGCATTCCCAACTTGAAGATGTTTTGGATGTAGCCAACGGATTTCAAGCTTAGCTTATCGACGCTCAAGAATTTGTTAACAGTGCCATGAAGCTTCCTCTGCAGTTCCTCACCCACCTACTCATCTGTAAAATATTGGTTGCTAATAATTGCTTCTAATGAGCGGTTTGCAAAAATCATTCATTCTAATGCACACTGATATCCAAGAAATTGTTCCCTCACTCCAACTAAAGAGCCTCTTGGCTAACGCTTCTGAAAATCATTTTATCTCGGTGGCCATATAAGAAAAATACAAGCTCTTTTGTCTCCCTCTTTTGAAAATAATTTCATCTCTATCCCAATAATGCCAAATGTAATGAGAAGAATATAAAATGGTAAGATTATCTTCACATTCTCTTTCAAAAGATTTGTAAGTATGTAACAAATATAAAGTGTGATATTGATATAAGAAAATGTCAATTCTGGTGCTTTAAATTTTTGTAAGGTAGCTAGGATAGGTCATGAGGTTGTCCCATAATTACTCTATTGGTTGGGGTTCAAAAATTAAGAAATAGAGATTAGAAGCAAAGATTAAAAATTTCACATATTTTATTTATTTTATTGAGTTTAAACAAAGTATTATATAAGATTATATAATTAAAAAAAAGTATAAAGTATTAAATAAACTAGAAGATATTATTATTCTTTTATATTTTATATCATTTTGAAATTTCCCTATAATTTGAAGACTTTATATATTAACAATGGACTCCTGAATAATATGTTGCAAATGTGGTTTCTTATATTTGTAGGAAAATGGAAGGAAATTTTAAAAGTGATTTTATAAATTTTATAAAAGTAATTAATGGAAAGATTTTAGTTAAGAGTCTTAGGACGTTATAAGAACATATTTGAAGTATTTAGACAAAGATATTAAAAATATATTCTATTTTTATGCCATATATGATAATAGATATTCAATATAAACATTAGTAAAAATATTAATATTGTTTTGATAAGTAGGAGCGATTTTTTTATGATAAGTTAAATCATAATATTGTTATAAAAAGTTTAACTGTAATGTTTTTGAATCAAAATTATTAGTATATTTTTTATAAATAATAATTTACAAATCTATTTATTATTAGATTAGATAATACATTTATCACTCATTACATCTAGATAATACTTACTTATAAATATTTCAGTTAATTAAATATTTATAAATTTAAGAAACAAAAACTAAATTTTATAAAACAAAATAAAAAATTAGCTACCAAATTTTTAATCAAGAAAGAGAATATATTAAAGTTGTTGTTAATTATTAATGAACAAATTTTGGAGAATAAAATCTGATTACGGGATTCAACACCAGTAGCAATCAAAGGGTAAAAAAATGCTTATAAGATAGCTAATCCTCAAACATTGTGCATCTATACATTATTCCCATGGGCTACTTTTCCAAACTAAAACCAGAGCCAACAATTCTTTAACAAAAAATTGGGTTTCTTTATAAGGGTATAATTCAAAATAAGGATTTATTAGTATTAAAATTTTAAGTCAATTAAATTGAAGAAAATTAAATTTTTAATAATATCTTATTAAACAGATTGTATCTATAAAAAAAAGTTGTAATATTATTTGTAAAGAAATAAAATTATTTTTAGTCATTAGTTAAAAACAAATTCTACCCTCTTACGAATTAATAAGAATTTGGTAATAAAAAAGCTATAATATTATTTGTAAAGAAATTAAATTATTGTAGTCATTAGTTAAAAACAAACTCTACCCTCTTACAAATTAATAAGAATTTTTAACAAGTTGATATAGTATTGAAGTAAACTAAAAGACTCTTAGTAAATAAAATGATTTCAAATATAAATTTACTAAAACTTTCTATCTTAAATATGAATAATAATTGGTTTATATTTTTATCATATAATTACAATTATATAATTTTAAAATTAAAAATATTTTTTTATAAAAATATAAAATAATAAATTGACAATAGTAAAATATAATATAATTTGAATTATATAGATTTAGAATAATATAAAATATAAATTCAATTGATATAGAATGTTCTAGAGTTCAAAATTATTTTAAAAAATATATAATATATTATTTAATTAGAATTACAACATTTTTTACAATCTCATTACTAAATTAGGGTGCTTAGCAATTGATTAGAATATTTGTAAATGTGAAAAATAGAATTGAATATATTAAGATATGGACATATATAAGTAATGCATTAAATATATTTTGTTTTAATTTTATTCAATAAGATATTTTAATTTATAGAATAATATATAAATATGACACATAATTTTTAATGGGAATTATATTGATAATAAATATTTATATTATTTACTAAAGTATTAAAATTAATTATATTTATATTAGTTGTAATTAGTAATTTGATGTAATTAGGACTTCTATTTTGGCTAACTTTTTTTACATTTATTAAGTGTAAATTATAGTGCACTTGATATCCTCTCCAGATTTCACATGGCTAACTGTAAGCCTACATTGACTTCATTTTTGTATGGAAAACTTGAAGTGCTATTCACCCTTAGTTGGTGAAACTTTATACCAAAAACTTGTACTTGATTCATACAAGACCTGATATTTCATATGCTATGGGCATGGTCTCTTGATTCATATAGGAGACGCATGAGTTGCCTTAGAAATAATCTAGGAAGATCCTCTGCTAATTTAGGGTACACATAATTATATAATTTAGTATGCAACAATATTGAACTGGTGAAATATACAAACTTCGATTGGGTTGTCGATTCTCAAGATAACATGTCTACTTTAGGGCATTGCTCCTCACTTGGCTCTAGTCTAGTTTGTTGGTCAATCAAGAAGTAGTTGCAATTGCTCCTTCATTGATAGAGGTTAATTATTGAGGGGTAGTTAATTCCACTACTAAGGATATTTGAATTTAGAATATTCTCATTGAGTTTAATATCCACTCAGAAACCCTACTATCATGTTTTGTGATAATCAAAGTGCTATATAGATCTCAATCTAAATCTAGTTCATCACCAAAGGATGAAACATATTGAGTTACATATATACTACATTTGAGAGCTGGTTTAGAAAGGCATTCTTGATTTTAAGTATTATTCTAGATTAGAGTAGAACATGAAGATCTTAACCAAACCCTTCACAAAAATCAAGTTCTTTTATTTGCTAGCTTTCCTTGGGGTGTGACAGGTGTACTTCAGAAGAAGATTTTTACTCCATTTTTCTCTCTCTACTTTGGGGGTGGGGGGTGGTGGTATTTTTCTCTCTCTTTTTAGGGGGATATTCATCTTGTTAGGGGGATTTTTCTTTTGGGGAAAATCAATATGCTCATGGGTACCTAACCCGACCTCATTTGCTAGGACCCATATTTTCATCCACTTAAGCTACACTTATGGGCCTAAGGGCCTGAGTGGTTAGTGCAAGTTTAATTTTGTTTATGTTATAGGGGTCTTTTTTTCCTACATATATTATTTAACATTCCTTAGGTTATTAGGAGTGGATGATATGAGGGCACATGATGAAATACTTCAACTACACGTATGTCATTCTCTCCCACACATGGGTAGTTAATTTATACACCCTATTCTAACTTGTTGTGCTACATCCTATTTTTTCATTACTTAAGTAGGATATGGGTATTTTAGTTTCTCACCCTCTCTTAGCTTTATGTGTCACCTTTCATAACTCCCTTTATATCTTCACTTAAGGATATTATGCCACATGTTTTCAATTTTTGCCAAATAGATAAAACCTCCACCTTTTATGGGAAGTAAGAGTTAATGCACATCTTGGATGTATATTACTTTATTTTTCTATATTTTCAATACTCTACTCCCACCTTTACTTTCTAGGTTATAGCTTGGCGTTGTAATACCCCAAAATTGGCATCTTGCAACCCTAACCAATTTTGTTTCATTTATCAACTTTCTGAGTCATCAAAGTCCTATGGTACTAGGCAATCTTGATTTTTTACTGATTCTACTTGACCTAAGTGTCAAATGTAGAAAACTCTAAATCTGCATTAATCACGTACTATATTTGATTCCTAAATATCTATTAAAATTGGCTAAATAAACCCTATGATTGAATTAATTTAATTATAAAGTCCTAACACTTTAATTAAATTAAATTCACCCTTTTAGTCAAAATACATAAAAAGGAATTAAATAAAATTTGATTTTTAAATAAATATCCTCATTTCAATAATTGAATTGAATTATTCAAGTAATTGAGAAAATGCATTTATGAGGCCATATTTTATTTATTTAATCAAATAATCTCTAAAAAATCCTCACTTCAGTTCAAAAATGGAAACTTTGAGTTAACTATAATTCAAAAGTGCAACAAATCAGTTAATAGTTTCATTCACTCCAAAATCCATCAATGAATTTTTTCTCTCAAGGAAACTTGCCATTCTGAACTGGACTCTCATTCTATAAAAGAACCCTCTTGTCTCTCATTAAAAAAGGGGGAGAATGCATATTTTTAGAGTATCAAATCGCTGCTGAATTGTTAACTCAAATGTGTGTGTATTAAAGCTTTCATTGTTCTCATTATTATTGCAATAGATTAATATCATTCAATAGATTAATCATGCATAGATTAGCTTCTTTCAAGTATTCTTAGTTTAATCTCATCTTTCATTTCTAAACTAATCTTGCATAATCATTTCTAGACTAAATATTGCATTTACATTCTAGATTAAATCCTCCGTTCTCAAATTGGTCTCGGTTGTTGGACTCTCAAATTCTGAGAGCTACTCAAAACTCCTTCTAGATGGGATACAATAGGTCGACTCATCTAGGCATGCAGGATGGATAACTTCATATTCATTTGTATATGTGACTGATGAATAAGGACTATGTTGAAGTGTATGGCTAGATAAAGAGGCCCACATTTAGCAAATACATTTTTGGCATCCAGCGTGGGGCAGAAAATTCAATTTTTGGCCTCATACTTAACTTTTGCTTTCAATTCTATTTTCCGTCCGTACGTCTCTACAGTGAATTCTCACGTGAATTTTTGCTTACATCTATGTGAAGTTTTTCTTGTCCATGCAATTATTCACGTGGTTCCTAGCATTTCTTCACGTGACTTGTTCTAGTTATTTGCGTGAACTTTGACACCAGCGACTTTTAATTTGTTGTTTTTATATCTCTATTTTCTAACTACTGATAATTGTTGTTTGTTGTGGTTTCCTGGTTTTGTTTCTGATAAAGCTTAACAAGTGGTCTATAGGACGAGATGTTGAAGAATCCTTCAAACATAGCTATGCAAAATTACAGACTACTTGATTGTAGGACACTTGTCAGAGCATGTTTGCCAAAGAATTACAAACCCACAGAAATGTTGTGTCTGTTTTCAATGCTTTATATACATAGTATAATTAGGGCCTTGTTAAAATATCTTAAGGGTCTTGATAGAAAAAATAGGTATTAGGCTCTTCCTTACATGGAAGTGATGACCATGAATGAATCTGAGACCTAGATGCTAATAAGGGATTGATACCTGGGGGAGCAAGGAAAGGTAACAAATCGATTGGCATATCCATTAGTGAGGGGAGTATGCTCTTCTCTCTTTGAGAGAATTAGAAACCTAGAAGCTCTTGGGTTTGTTGAAAGAGGAGTTATCTCAGTGATGAACATGTCTGGTGTGTTTGGGTAAGGTGTAGAGGTAGAGGAGTATGCTCTTTTCCCTTTTGGGAAAATCAGAAACTTAGACCCTTGAAACCAAACCAAGTTTGAGTAACCTTTAACAGGCCTACCAGAAGTTGAATCTCTGGGAATGACCAAAGTGGGTACACACCTTTTTCCGGTGATTCCACCCCACTATAATAAAGTTTCTTTGTTGAGTGAAAGAATCCAAAGCCATGTTAATTTCTTCCTCTTGATCCTTGATGTTGAACATCTTGAGGAAGCCCTATTTTTTGTACTGAGCGGTGCCGCTCCCAGCCCTGCTTCTTAGGGGTGTACACTTGTAGGTGTCGGTGTGGCTATATGTCTCAACCTCACTTGTGAGGCCACTAGAGGTTAATGTGAATGTAATCTTATTAAAAAATCTTGTAGCTAGTTGCTTACTTAGTTCACCTCCGAAAGGGGGCATAATCTTTGCGCAGGGAGGGGGAAATTATCTCCCGTAGACTATCATCATAGGCATGCACCTATACGTTTGAAGGTGATATATGATACTGGCCCCTTCTTCAAGGGTTTCCTTTGAACATATATTATAAAGTCCTTGGAAACACCAAAAACACGGGCATTCTCTCAGGGGTGACATGATTGTGTGAGGTGCACATGCACATAAGTTGTGAGGCAAATATTTTTTCTTCTCCACCATTTTCTTTTAGGGATAAATGAGTGTCTTTTTCGAGTCTCCAAATGTCCAAAATTTTCAAGACTCCCCTTTTCTTCTGAGTTTCCTTGTCCTCGGCTGAATTGTTTTCAACTACTGTTTGTATCACAAATGTTTGAAAGTCCAAACTCTATGCTTGTCAACAATTGGTTTCCAAATGTTCAAATGAAAACTTGTCAATTTGAAACTTTACAAACCAGTCTAAAAAATAAGTACTCTATCAGAGAATAGTCCAATCTATGTCTCGTAATCAAGTTCTATCTCAAAAATTGGTCCAAATTGTTAGCTTCTGCCAAAGTTTGCCTGGTTTTTAACAAAATTTTGTGCAAACTTTTGCGATCTTTGCACCACTCAGTGCATATCTTTGCATGAGGCTCTATGAATCTTCATGTGATGTTTTGATAGTTTTTTGTCATTTGGTTACCGTTTTGTCATACCAGCTCTACGTTTCTTCGCACCAGGCTGCAAAGTCTCGCACGAGCCAGTCCAAATCTTTGTGCGAGAAAGAACTTATTTGCATTAAACTGTCAGAATTTTGCCTTATCAGTGAGCTATCTTCTATCTTTTCTTTATCACTCTACTCAGTCTGGTCTTTGTTTGGGGTCTACCTGCATGTTTTCCTATCTGTACATAGTCTGCGACTAGATGTCTCAGGTTGCGAACTATGAGATTTTCACTTGAACTTGTCTTGTCTCTTATCTACCTACTCATTATGCTATGTTGTCATACCTTGCAATGTGATAGTCATCTCTCTGCTGTTCTAGCCTTATCTCTAACGACTCATGTCGGGTATAGTTCACCTATTGTCACTCTTGTGCACTTATCTTGAGACATAGTTCCAAGCATAGTCTTATTTCATTCTCCTTACATAATATTTTCTATGACTATTGAAACTCGAAGTAGCAACGCATTCCCCTTATGTATCACTAGACAAGGTAGAGGTAGACCCCAAAACCGAGGAAGAGGTCATTTCAAACTTGTCATGCAATCTAAGTATAGTAGAGGGTCCTCACATTCCACTTCACCAGCTACATCTAGCGAAGGATCATCTTAGTCTCTCTCTCTCTCTCTCTCATCGGACCTCATGTTAGAAAATGATTCCCAGTGAACTTCAATTAGGTCCGAAACCCATTGTTTCATGAGCATCAGAACTCAGAAGAGTTGTTACCTAAATTTGAATCTATCAACACAACAAGGGTTCCCATAGGTATGACACCTCACCATACTCAACCTCCTCGTAGTGAGTCTTTGTGCACTGAACACTTGCATACCAGCAAGATGGCAGACCAAAATCAAAATGGTGAACACAACAAAGATAATGATCCATCTAAAACCACCAAGGGTAAATATCATTATCAAGAACCCCCTAGTGATGAGGAGGAGATAATAACTTAGGAAGATATAGCGGATGCTCACAAAAATTAAAAATTTTGTAAAGTGATAGAGATCCTCCTAAAGGAAGAGAAAGAGAAATATCTCTTTGAGGTAGCTAATCAAGGGGCCAAACTACCCTCAAAATACAACGTAGAGACTCTTTTCACAAAGGAGGAAGAAAATAAAAACTCCCAATTATGGAAACAAGTTCAAAGCATGCAAGAACAACTACTTCAACTCATGAAGGATAAGGACAAACCAGCCACACAGTTCACATTGGATAGCAATTGTCCATTCCCATTTGATAAAAGTCTTTGCATGTCTCCTTTTCCTAAAGGAGTTGAACTTCCCAAGTATGAAAAATACTTGGGTACCTGTAATCCTCAAGATCATCTGAGAGAGTTTGGTGCTCTATCTATGGAGTTTATACATGACCAAACTTACCTCATGCGTCTCTTCACATGTAGTTTGGGAGGGTCTTCCATGGAATGGTTCTCTAGGTTACCTACTGGCATCAATTCTTTTGATGAGATCACCAACCTGTTTATGCAACATTACTCGCATAACATCCAACATCTGGTTAACATCCCTGATCTTTGCAGCTTAAAAAAACATCATGGGGAACCTTTCTTGACATTTCTCCCAAGGTGGAGACAACTTTATACAAAATATTTTCATAAGATGCTTGAGTCTAAAAAGCTTGACATCTTTTTGGACAATCTTCTTCCCAATTTTGGGTACCAAGTATAGCTTCAAGGTTCTTTGACCTTCGATGACATGATCAAAAAAGATGTGAGAATTGAAACATTCATGGTCAAGAAAGGAGAATTGACCCTACACAAGGATAACAAACAAGGGTCCTCCTCTTCAAGAAAAGAAAAACCTAAATATGTCAACAAGAACTGGGATGTTGTGAATGACAGAGTTGTTGACAACGTAACTCCCAAGCCTCCAAAGACTATGTTTATTCTTACTACCACTATGAAGGTGACCAAAGCCACTGAACAGGCTATGATAGAAACTAAACTGCCTTCAATCTATTCTAGTTCTAATCCCTTGGCTCCTTGACCCAAGTGTGAGTTCAATCCTCTAGGAAAACCCCTCGATGTGGTTTACAAGACTCTCTTGAAAAATCAAATACTCACTCCTCTTGATAATTCACGTCCTTTCAATCCACAACCATGACCTTCTTAGTGGAATAAATCTGCGTACTATGATTACCACTAGAAAAAGGGTCACAAAATAGCTACATGCATTCAACTGCGACATAAAATCTAGGATCTTATTGACAGAAAGGATGTTGTTGTGGGGAGTCACAACAAGAACTCAGATCACTAGGCATTCAAAGACTCCTTTCCTCCTCATGGGAAAGGTGAATCCTCTAAAGATAAAAACACTCATGCCAAGGTCAACTATACATACACTACTAATGATAATATCATTAATATGGTTGAACCTATCTATTTTGATACTGTGATATTATTACCATCAAGGGAAGAGAATATGCTCCAAAACACAAAACTCCCTTCATCCTGTGAGGGCCTGTGTTTCATTCCTCTGACCAAGAACAATCTCAAGTTTGTACAAACATCATTTCTCGGTCTCGTGTGAATATTTTTCTCAAAGGCCTTGAGCCTTCTACATCTGCACCAAAATAACTTGTAGATAATGTTATTGTTGGCACTGCCAACAAGAATTCAAAATTATTCCCCTCGTCTAATGCTGATAATTACAACATACTAGACCAATTGAAAAGAACCAACACTCAGATTACTATCTCCGAGCTACTAAAAATCTTGTCTTCTTACAGGGATATTCTTGACAAAGCCCTCACTGAGGAAAATGTTCTGAAAGATTTATATTTAGACGGGTTTCAATCCATGGCAGGTCACCTCACCTCATCTCAATACTTGTCTTTCTCTAAGGAAGAAAATCATTCCTTGAGTCATCTGCACAATAACCACCTGCATATCGAGGTCATGATTGGCCCAAAGCACGTCTGCCATGTCCCTATAGATAATGATGCTAGCCTTAAAATATTCTCTACTAACTTTCTTGCATAGTTAGGCTATGGTGAAGACTGCATAGATGCTCGTAAAAAAATCACCATTAAGGCATATGATGAAGAAGAGCGAAAATCCAAAGGGCTAGTTGTGTTAGCAATCCGAGTTGGACCTATTGAAAGGGATGTTACCTGTTAGGTACTCAACATTCCTCTAGCATACAATATACTATTGGGAAGACCGTGGATCCATGAAATGCAGGCGGTTCCTTCAACCTATCACCAGTGCATAAAATTCCCATTCCAAGGATTCAAAGTGACTGTACCTGTCAATACAAGCTATGAAACTGGCATGGGGGGTATCAAATTGAACCCATGTTATCAATAACATCTCTACCTCTGTCTCCACATTCTTATTGGAGGCCTTCTGAGGACAAAAAACCTTCTACTAATCCTCCTCAAACAAAATATGATGGTACCTTTGTACAAGCCATGACACCACTAGGGGAAGAAGACAAAAAGCAAGGCTATTAAAACCCAAATCTATAGAGGGGAGAACACGCCTGAAAAAATTACTCTACCTCGAAATACAGAACTTGAACACAATGATAAGGGTCTGTATATTATGTAGTGCTTTGGCTATAAAGGGAATGTCCCTATAGGAGTGAAAAATAAAGGATTGCTTGAACCACTTGAAGCTATTGGTAGACAAACATGTGATAGTATAGGCCTAGGCTTCAAGATGACCCCATTTCACTTAGGGATTAACAAATTGGTGCCAGAACTAGATCACCAACTAGAATATGAGGGCACATCTACAACTAGAAACTCAGAGGATAGCTCTGATGAGGATTCCATTCCTTGTCCTATTCCTCTAGATCTTGCTATGCTCTTTGCTGAGCTAGATGATTTTATACCATGTGTTAGTACAGTTGAGACTGACAGCGACTCTGATGAAAATACTTCACTCGCTCCACTAACATAAAAGCGATCAAGAGAGACACACGATCCTGGTCATCAGGGTGAACTATACTATTGGGATTAATGGGAAGTAGTACTGAGAGGGGAGGGGTGAACCAATACCTCTAAAAATTTTACCTCTTTTCACCATTCATCTTTAGTAATCATTCATTACTGTATTACCGACCATTACTATTGTTATTTCTTATGCATGTAGTATTAATTCATAATCTTTAATAGTCTGCAACATTCATAAAAACATTCATGAAAGTAATAAACACATAACACAAGATATGATATAACAGAAAACTCCTATTAGGAAGTAAAAACTGTGGTGGGGATGGCACCCATAAAACTTCACTATCTGCAAAATGGAAGGGAGCCGGTAAAGGCTTACAATTGATCACTTCTGATGATCTACCCTGTTAGGAGTATTAAGGTGGAGACTTGTTAAGATCTACTTTGTTAAGAGCTTTAGCAACACTGATTTAAGTGTGCACTCGGTTAAGAGATTTACAATAAGACTGTAAAGTCCACCTTTCTTGAAAGGATTTCTTATGTGTACTACACTTGTTAGAATGAGTACATATGATTGACTTGACTATATGCAATCTACAATTGCTGATTACAGATCCATTAAATCTCTCATAATAATAAGATCACCTTAAGTGACTGATTGATACCTTTCTCTGCTCGTCGGTAGCCTGTGTTCTTGTTCTTGAAACTGATTTGATTCTTTTCTATCCTTCTGCACGAAATCTCTTGTCTAGTCTCTAGATACTCTCCGTGGCTACAATCTTCATTGAACAACAACTATTTACAATAGATTGAGCATCTATTTATACAAGTATTTAACCTATCTTAAATCATGCATTACAATGTTAACTCTTAGATCCAAGGTTTACAACTTGACCTTGATCTTTAGTTTGCATGTTTTAAATCAGTAAAACTAATTAAAATAATATTAAATACATTGCTTCCTCTACACATAATGGATTTAAAAGAAATTCAAGAAGCTATAAATACAACTTCAGTGATTTATCTGACATGGAAAGTCAGATCCAATTTTTGCGGGATGTAACCGACTGTCAGTTCTTGGTCGTTGGGTTGAACTGAAAGTCTGTCGACATTCCTTTGTTGAATTGATCATTGGGTTCCCTTCCTCTTTTGGGTTCCTCTCTATGCTGTTCTGTTGGGTTGCGCTGTTGTTACTCGTTGGGTTCCATTAACCTTTTTGTCGCCCGATAACACTGAATAGTGTTTATCGGGATGCTCTGAACTTTGCAGTATCAGGTAACCTTAGCATTAGGTAGTGTTGTGCCATGTCTGTCGATGTAGTGTAAACCGATGGTGTAGATCATGTTTTTCCTTGTGTATACTAATGGAAAACTATAATGCCTTCAATCTCCCCCTTTGACATTAGTATCAAAAATTGATATGTGCACAATACTGAAGTGTTTAGTATGTACACCATGTCTATATCCTTGTCATTATATGACTCCCCCTAACTGTATGCATCGGTATAGTATAAGTATATATGTACATATGTATACTTGACTCTATACTATGCATTCCCTGTTCTTTGCCCTTTTAGTTGTATGACTATACATAGCATTTTCTCTTTTCATTTTCCCCTTTTATACTAACTGAACTGTACATATCATTTCCCCCTTTATTTGATACTCATGACAAAAATGTACAACTTATAAGATGCCAAAAATTGACAAAAATGTGCAACTTACAATGTGTCAAGAATATGAGAATGGTTTGTCTTGATGTCTGTGAGCAATTTCTCCCATTTTTCTTTTAGGAGTTCTAGTGCCATGTGCTCTAGCTCTAGCCTTGCATGCATATCATAAATGCTGTCTAGGACAAACATTTCTGGGGTGGAAATTAGTGTGTTTGCCTTTGTTACATGTTGTTGTAGTAGTGAAAGTGTCGGTAAGAGTTGAGCTTGGAGCTCATTTACCTCATCTCTGTACTTAGTCTCTGCAATCTACATGTCCTATCTCAATTTCCGAGCCTATTTGAGTTTCTCACTGTGCAATTTAATTGTCTCTTCATTATTTGTGATATTTTGTGCACTTATCTTAAGATCAACATCAATTTGTGTTATCTTGTCGGTATACTCCTATGTGAGTTGATCAAGTGTACACAATTTTTTTTATCAAAATTAATAGCTTCTGAGATGATTGGATCAATTGTGCTCACCAATTCAGAAAGCTTTGCCTTGAGTCATAAACCTTTCTTGTGTTTTCTACTCAGGGTGCACCTGTCGGTTTGGTGAAGACATCTCTCCATCCACCTTGGGTGTCTCTGTAGATTTTTATTCTATTTTCTTCTCTAGCTCATCCTTCTTTTCCTCTTCACTCTTATCTTTCTGCTTGTCCTCCTCTACCTTTTGTGTTCTTCTTTATTTTAATCAGTAGAGTTATCTTTTTGATCGTTGGTTTCATCCTTTTCTACAGTTGTGTCCTTTGTATTATCATTTAGAGCAGTGACATCCTCATCTTTTTGTATCTTTTTTGTAGGGTCTGGTTCTGTTAAGTCCATGACTGAAGTGTCCTATAATGTCTCATTAGCAACATTCATTTCTTTACCATCTGATGTCTACAAATCTTGTTGCTGTCCTTGATACTTAAGTGTTATGAATATAACATCATCTTTCTTCTATGGATCTTTATCATAGTCATAATTTGTCATGTCTTGAATGTCAAGATCATCCATGACTTTTTCCAAGTCAATTTGCTCCATTCTTCAACATTGTCCAAAGCAATGTGCTGAGGACTTGTCTTGTCTTTCTCCTCCTCTCTATGAGGCGTGTCAGTGAGAAGTAACTATTCCTCACGACTTGTTGACTCTTATGGCATATCTAATAGATGTCTCCATTTTGTTTTTGTCATATTGTCTAGCTCTGTAAACTGATCTTCAAGCACTTTTAAAGTCCTTATCTTGGCTACAAACTTGCCTGAGTGTTTCTTCATAATCTCTTTGACTTATTCAATCTTAGATTCGGGAGTCATTATTTTGACAAGTACCCTCTCCCTTGATTCTCTCTCAGTCTGTAGATCATATGACCACTGTTGGCATATTATAATACCCAACTCTTTAGGTATTTGGTTTATGAAACCATCTGGTACATATTTGTACTTGACCATTTCCCTTATTATGGCATCTTGTATCTTGTTTTGGTCCTCTGGTGTGAGTGTATCCCATTCATCTCTTGTGAGCTTTGTGACTTCTGGCTTGGAGGGATGCTTGTGAGCCTTAGGCTTGTCGGTTACTGGATAACCAATGATAGCGTGAAGGACAGCCTTGGTTATTTGTTTGGGTTGATCCAACCACAACTTCTGGTCATGCAATCTACTAAGCACCAACCTAATCCAGTCAGTCTTGAAGTCCCTCAGGAAATATAGGGCATTAGTTAGCCCTTTGACCTCTAAGTGTTTGTGCTCTTCCTTTAGGTTTCCTTCTACATCACAAATCTTCTTATAAGCTTCATCCATCTCTAGATCTCCAATTTTGGCAATCTTGTAGTGAATATAAGACCTAATGTCTAATATGAGCAAAACCCTAGGTGGAATTTTAGAAAACACGCTAGTTTCATCAGGGTGCGATGCAATCTCTGGGCATATCTTATATTTGGGCTCTACACATGTGCTATTTTTAATCAACTTGACCACATTCCTTTTATCACTTTTGATCTTAGCAGTTCTTGAGGTGGTTGCCATCATTTTTCAAGTTTTAGGGCTTTCTGGAAATCTAAGGATTTCTTGAAAAATAACAACAGAGATCTTTCAGTGCCCTCGGTACTTACTTCAATCCATGATAGTGGTGAAAGATCTATTTGCTGTGTGCTTAGATTGATTTGAGGATGCTCTGCTTTCTTCTCTTCAATCGCTCTATTTTTTCTCTTGCTTTCTCTTCAAATTGCGGGTGCAAAATGAAGTTGTCCCGTTGTCTATTTATAGCCTTTTTTCCCTAAGTCTTTGTCATAAATTCTCAATGAATCATTGGGAGATGAAGACGAATTTCATTGGGAATACTTTTAAATTCATCGTCGGTGCTGACATGATTCTCAAGATTGCTGCTAACAATTTTGCTTTTGCCGACAGATATCGGTATTCTGTTGTGACAATTTTGTAACTTTTCCTTCTTACCGACGGGTGTAAGGTTACATAGGTAACTTGACCTTTTTATGTGTTGACCGACAATTTCCAGTAAGTGTAAACAACTTATCCATTATGTTTCACCAATGATTTTCGGTATGTGTATACTGACGGGGTTGTTTTCTCAGAATTGAAACAAGTAACATAATATGCATCTTTATTATGCATATTTTGACTATCTATCAATTTGTATAATGGAACTGAAGCAAAATATGACTTGGTTTAGTGTAGTTCCATACTTACTTGTTCAGCTCAAGTGGGGGTGGTGATGTCACTAGATCCATTGGATGGGGTGTCACCATTTGCATTGCTTGCTCCAACTTCATCATTGCTTGAAGTTTTTCTTCACATTTTGTCTCTAGCCCTTCAAATATCTTCAATGGTGTTTCCATTGGGATATGTGCTTGTCTCTGTCATTCAATATTTGCAATCCTTTTTGAGATGACCAACTTTGTGATAGTGTAAACATGCCATTCAGGGGTTTGACCAGCCTCTAGACCTTTTGGTCCATGCTCTCATGTAGTTTGCAGCAATGTGACCATATCTACCACATGATGTATAGTTTGTCCATTTATTGTAGTCCCATACATAACTATTACCGATTCTCTTTTGTTGATAGGGAGTTTCTTGACCTTTAGGCTTCCATGCTTACCTTTTCTTTTTCCAGCATTCAAGACTTGTGTGCCCATTCATCTTTCATGTAGGACAATATTTGTCCATGTAGGTTTCCTTCTTTGGTTGTTCCATTTTAGACTTACATTCATATGCTTTATGTCATTTCTTGTTACATTTATAATAGAATCCTATGAATGAAGATGTAGATTTTGGAATACCATTCATTTTTCCTTGGCATACATTTGATGTGTGGCCTTGCTTTCCACAGTGCTTGCATGTCAGCTTTCTTGGTCTTGGATTTTCATAGACATTCTTTGGATTGGCTTGATTTGATGATTCTCCATTTTCAGTAAAGCCTAAATCGTTGTTGTTGTTGACTCTTCATTGTCCTTCAAGAAAATCATCCATTCTTTTATTGCTCTCTTCAGCCTTTCTGATAACTTCATTATGCTATTGCTGAATTCTAACCTCATGTTTTAGTTTTTCATTCTCTTCTCTTAGTTCACCGATAGCCTGTACTCTTTCAATGAGTTCTATATTCATTCTGTTTGCTTCTTGACTCATTAGAATAATCTGATTTGTGATCTCATGGTGATGCTCAACATGTCTTTGAATTTCTAACTCATTTTCCTGTAGCTTCTCTATAATCTTCCTCATGTCATCAGTAGCTAGTGTTCTTTATGTTTCATCTTGTCTAGCATAACTCATCACATCAATCATTCTTACCATCTGGCTCTCTTGACCGATTTGCAACATCTTTATTTTCTTTGTCAGATGTTGATTGATCTCCTTCAGATTTGTGATGTTCTCTTCTAATGTATTTGATGTATTACTTGTATTGGATCTTGAAGATTCAAAGAAATATGGAATATCTTCTTCTTGATAAAATTTTTCATTGCTTTGGGTTGCCATACCTTTCCTCTCATCCAATAACTCTCTCATCTTGATTCTCACTTCTTTATACTGTTCATAGAACATCTGTATCTCAAGCTTTTTATTCTCAATATTCTTATCAAGTTTGTACTTCTCCATTGTATGATCTTTTCTCTTAATCCTTTAAGCCTTTACTTGAAGAGACTTAGCTCTGATACCAATTTTTGGGATTAATAGGAAGTAGTACTGAGAGGGGAGGGGTGAATCAACACCTCTAAAACTTTTACCTCTTTTCACCATTCATCTTTAGTAATCATTCATTACTGTATTACCGACCATTACTGTTGTTCTTTCTTATGCATGTAGTATTAATTCATAATATTTAATAGTTTGCAACATTCATAGAAACATTCATGAAAGTAATAAACACATAACACAAGATATGATATCACAGAAGACTCCTGTTAGGAAGTAAAAACTGTGGTGGGGATGACACCCACAAAACTTCACTATTTGCAGAATGGAAGGTAGCCGGTAAAGGCTTACAATTGATCACTTCTGATGATCTACCTTGTTAGGAGTATTAAGGTGGAGACCTATTAAGATCTACTCTGTTAAGAGCTTTAGCAACACTAATTTAAGTGTGCACTCGGTTAAGAGATTTATAATAAGACTGTTAAGTCCACCTTTCTTGGAAGGGTTTCTTACGTGTACTACACTTGTTAGAATGAGTACATATGATTGACCTGACTGTATGCAGTCTATAATTTTTGATTACAGATCCATCAAAGCTCTCATAATAATAATATCACCTTAAGTGACTGATTGATACCTTTCTTTTCTTGTCGGTAGCCTATGTTCTTGTTCTTGAAACTGATTTGATTCTTTTCTGTCCTTCTGCATGAAATCTCTTGTCTGGTCTCTAGATGCTCTCCGTGGCTACAATCTTCATTGAAAAATAACTATTTACAATAGATTGAGCATCTATTTATACAAGTATTTGACCTATCTTGAATCATGAATTACAATGTTAACTCTTAGATCCAAGGTTTACAACTTGACCTTGATATTTAGTTTACATTTTTTAAATCAGTAAAACTAATTAAAACAATATTAAATACATTGCTTCCTATGCACATAATGGATTTAAAATCAAATCAAGAAGCTATAAATACAACTTTAGTGATTTATCTGACGTGGAAAGTCGGATCCACTTTTTGCGGGATGTAACTGACTGTCGGTTCTTGGTCGTCAGGTTGAACTGAAAGTCTGTCGGCATTCCTTTGTTGAACTAATCATCGGGTTCCCTTCATCTATCGGGTTCCTCTCTATGATGTTATGTCGGGTTGCACTGCTATTATTCATCGGGATCCATTAACCTTTTTGTCATTAGATAACACTGAATAGTGTTTATCAGGATACTTTAAACTTTGCAGTATCGGGTAACCTTGGCGTCGGGTAGTGTTGTGCCCTATCTATCGATGTAGTGTAAACCGGTGGTGTAGATCATGTTTTTCCTTGTGTATAATAATGGGAAAACATAATGCCTTCACATACATGCCACTGCATTTCCAAGAGCAGTTTGAACATGAAAAAATCTAACAACTCATCATTGCTACATGAGAAGAAGAATCAGATGGTATCGTAAGTGGTGATGAGGTACCTATCTCAAGTAGTACCAACTCGTATGAGTATGAATTTACTTCCCTATCTGATACAACCTTTGACAGGGATGTAGATAGTGTACATGCATACGTAAACCCTCTCGAAATAGGTGAAGGGTCTTGTGTTAGGAAAAACAAGTTTGATTCCATCGATGTTAACTTGTCTTCTACTACAGTTGCGAGGGGTCAAAGGAATTCGACTGCACCTCTGGATGAGATCACTTTAGGTCTCGACTTGCTAGTCCAATCTTTTGATGACTACACCATGAATGCACTAGAACCTGTCACCTCTCTTCCACTCTGCCATCCCGAGCTCATAGACTGGAACTCTTCCTCTCCATCCAATGAAGTCCTTACATTCCAGAATGACTATGCTCTTGCCTGCTACCTTAACGTTGTCAAACCAGTAACATCCTCCACCAGTGAAGACAATGTTAACATGACTGAAGCTAATATCAAGTATCTCAGTCACAAAATTAAAAGAAGAAAGAATAGGCACTTTGATGGTGAAAACCAAAATGTAGTAGCATTAGAGCCTAAAAAAGTAAAAATAAAGGACGTATCCAAGGGTGAAAACCTCTCTAAGGTGCCTGGGGATGGGATAATTGATACACTTCCAAGTCACTTTCAGGAACAATCATTTGTGCTGATTGAACTGACTCAACTTGTGAACTTGGGTACAAAAGCATAACCTCAAATCATTCATTTGGCACAGTCATTATCTAAGGAAGGAAAAGAGGAATTCATTTCCTTCTTCCAGAGCAAGAAGATCAACTTTGCATGGACATATTTAGACATGTCAGAATCAGATCCTAATATGATCATGCATCACTTGTCCATCGCACTAGGTGTTAAGCCTGTCAAAAAAAAGCTTCAGAAGATGCATCCACATGTGGCATTAATCGTCAAAGATGATTTGGAAAAAATTCTTAAAGATGTATTTATCAAAGAAATCGACTATGCGGAGTGGATTTCCAACATTTTTCTAGTATCTAAACATGATAAATCCATATGAGTCTACACATATTTTTGAGACTTGAACAAGGCATGTCCTAAAGATGAATTTTCGTTACCCAACATCGATATGATTGTAGACATGACAAAAGGTTATGAAATGTACTCACTAATGAATGGTTTATCTGGCTACAACCAGATAAAAATCACACTAGAAGATCAAGAGAAAACTACTTTCACATGTGCATGGGGCACTTTATGTTGGAATGTCATGCCTTTCGGAGTCAAGAATGCTAGAGCTACATATCAGAGGCCTGTCACCACTATCTTCCATGAAATGATTCATAAGATGATGAAAGACTATGTTGATGACACTCTAGCTAAGAGCATACACTGAAAGACACACCTTGTAGATCTAGGTCCTATACTAGATCACATGGAACAGTTTAGTTTACGACTTAATCCAAAGAAATGTGCATTCGGGGTGACATCTGTAAAACTACTTGGTTACATCATCTCTGCAAAAGGCATAGAAGTGGATCCTGAGATGGTCCAAGCCGTCATGGAAATGTCATAGTCGTGCAACATTAGTTAGATGAGAGGACTCCAAGGCTGAATATAGTCTATTCAGAACTTCATCTCACAACTGGCTGACAAGTCACAACCCTTCACTAAGACTTTACACAAGGACATGACCTACAAATGGAATGAAGACTATGATAAAGGGATAACATAGATCAAGCAGTATCTTGCAAATCTGGCAATACTGATGCCTCCTATACCTAGGAGGAAGCTCATCATTTACATCTCTGCTATAGATACGTCATTAGGTGTCCTATTAGCTCAAGAAGATCAGAACAATAAGGAAAGAGCTATCTACTACATCAGTAGGACACTAGTCTCATACAAAGAAAAATATTGTGTCATAGAGAAGGCTCTCCTAGTGGTGGTATTTTCTTCACAAAAATTGTGACACTACATGATTTCTCATACTACACACCTCATTGCTAAGATTGAGCCCTTGAAGTATTTTCTCAGTAAGGCTATCCTCACAGGTAGACTAGCAAAGTGGGTCATGATAATCAGTGATTTTGATATTGAGTATGTAGAAAGAAACACCATCAAAGGGAAGGAAATTGTAGATCAATTGGCAGAGGCACCTCTTGTAGATCATCAACCATTGAAGATTGAGTTTCCAGATGAGTCCATACTACTTCTCACACATCAATCCTGGACTATGTTCTTTGAAGGATCATTCGCCCAATAGGGGTCAGGTGTTGGGATACTATTCATCACACTACAAAGGTACTCTTTACCCAAATCATAAAAGATGTTTTTTCCTTGTACAAACAACATCGCTGAGTATGAAGCTTTGATTAGTGGTATGAAGATTGCCATCGAATGACGAGTAGATGAACTCAAAGTCTTTGGTGATTCACAACTGGTCATCAATTAGGTAAATGACACATGTCAGACAAAGGATGAAAAACTGGTGCCCTATAAATGGATGGTCAACGACCTTCAAAAATACATTGTACACATCACATTCCAATAGATTTCAAGGGCAGATAAAAAAGTGGTCGATGCAATGGCTACCCTCGCTTCTATGCTACAGATGCCAGAGAATGACTTTGAACATGAATTCCTGGTGGAAATGTTACTCTACCTAGCCTATGACTCCCCTGAATCTCAGATAATCTATTATGTCATTGGACATGATTCATCCCACTACCATCACATATACTCTTACCTCTGTGACCAGATTGTTTTGGATACCTACACCCGGAATGAGAAACGTGACCTAATCTGTAGTGCTTCATGATACATTATCATAGCTAATGACTTGTATAGGCGAGTTCTAGATGGTACCCTTCTTAGGTGTGTAGAAACTGATAAGTCTAAGTGTGCATTAGTTGAGGTACATGAAGGCATCTGTGGTTCTCACTTGAGTGGCTTGACACTGGCCCGTAAACTTATTAGAGTTGGTTACTATTGGCTAGACATGGAAAAGGAAGCTACACAGTATGCTAAGTCTTGCAAATAGTGTCAACTACATGGAAATATGATTAACACTCTAGCCAAGGACCTCATTCCATCCATCACTTTCTGGCCATTCTAGCAATGGGCCTTTAATTTTGTGGGTCAGGTTCATCCTTCTTCATCGAATGGACACAAGTTCATCATCACGGCTCCAGATTATTTCACCAAGTGGGTAGAGGAAGTACCTCTCACCATAGAAAATGGAAAATCTATGGCAATGTTCATACTCAATTACATCATCTGCAGGTATGGTGTACACTCTTCTATAATCAATGATAATGGGGGAAATTCAAGAACAAGGATTTGAAGGAGTTATGTTCTAATTTCAAAATCACTCAGCACTGGTTTTCCATCTATTATCCTCAGGGTAATGGATAGGTAGAAACATCAAACAAAGTGATCCTTAAAATCCTACATCACATAGTTCACAAATATAGACGGGATTGGCATCTCTAGATCAATCCATCTCTTTGAGCATATAGAACAAGTATACAAAAACCAACAGGGGCTACGCCCTTTGCTTTGGTTTATAGAGTGAATGCTATGCTACCTATTGAGGTTGAGATTCCTACTCTACGAGTCTCTCTGAAAGGCCTCGTTACTGATGATGACAACATAATATCTCGGCTGCAAGAGCTAGAACTACTAGATGAACGTTGGCAAGTGGTGTTCAATCACCTTAGAGCATATCGGAAACATATGTCTAAGAGCTATAACAAGAAGGTTCGACCAAGGGACTTCCAAGTGGGTGATCTCATTCAGAGAGATAACCCTAAGAATCAACAGCACCAGATCCAAAAGGGAAAATTTGAACTAAATTGGCTTGGTCCATATGTTGTCAGTGTAGTATTTGGGTCCGACACCAATCAACTCTCCACCACTGAAGGAGAGAAACTCAAGGAGCCGATCAATGCTCTTCATCTGAAATGATTCTACAGCTAAGACATCGTCAGAATGCTCATGTACATAGTATAGTCCTAAAAAAATCCTAAAAATTGCAATATGTCTTGCAAAAATTAAAAAAAATGGAATTGTACTACCTGGTGGATGAAGTTCTCATTCACAAACTCTTCTAGTCTTACGAGAAAGGCAGTCATGGGAATAGTTGTCTTCTTCTTTTCCCCTAAAATCCATCCAGATAAGTTTTTGTATACCTCGTCACGAGGGCACATGGCTTGTGTTGGCTCTGGTTTGATGAGACTTTTAACAGTTTTCTAGTTATATCTACCTATTCAAAAGATCTCTTCCACATCAAAAAATACCCAAAAAATTCAAAAAATTCAAAAATACAAAAAAGGGAAAAGTGCCATTAATGAAAACTTGGAAAACAGGCATCATGGTAGCGAAAAAAGAATTTTTGCCGACAAGGTGAAAACCTAGTAAATAGGTGCCTCTTGTTTCGCAATGCTATATCTATCGCTGCATCACTTGGCTCTATACAGTTTCTTTCCTGCTTTCCTAATTTCATTTTCTCATGCGCATGATCTCAGTTACCATCAAGATACTAACTTCCATGGATTGAAACTAGTCGTACTCTAGGGGCAACCTTCCTGGTCTAGGGGGCACTATCAGGTATTACTTATCATGATCTCTCTTGTGTCAGTCACCAGTGGTTCTCACTACATCTTCCTGCTGATGCCTTAGCTTTTACTATGATCTCTCTACTTGAGAATCTCTCTCGTGTCAGTCACCAGTGGTCCTCACTGCGTCTATCTACTGTCGCCATACTAATAATATTTTCTCACAACTGACATATATATACATTTTGACATCAATCCATTAAAGTTGGTGTTGTACTCAGTGCTCCACCTATCGATACTCCATCTTGGCACTCCTTTGCCTCAGTTTATACATAGCTTTCAGTCACTTTTGTGACACTTTGGGTCTTCTGAGACCCCTCTTGACTTGAAACTGATCTAGAATCATAACCTGGGGGCAATTGAATCAATTTTGTCCTTGTAGTATGAGTCAAGTTAGTCATCGATGTCTACTACCAGGGGGATGGGTCCCCAAATTAGATTGCATCTTTGGATTGCACCAAATTCAGTAATCTTGTCATTTCTGAAGGACAACTCACTACATACACAAACAGGTGTTTGTCAACACCATAATCAATAGTGTTCCTTAACACTATCTTTGGACATCTGTGTTTCTTAACACACATTGGATATCACAAAAATAAAAAATAGATCGATAACAATCAAACACAATGCGCTCACAAGCACAACGCTGTTTCTCAACACCCCTATACATATACACACCTGAAAAAATTGAAACTGGCTGAAGTATGGTGAACTTCTCTTTCTATGCTATCTATTCTCATTGATTTTGCTAATCTTTTCTTTGTCTAAGCTGCTTGTTGGTGTGGTCCTGATGATCCAACAACGTCAAATAAACATGGTGTATGTGATAAGAGCTCCTACATTAAGGTGTAAAAGCCTAATCCCTTGATCCTATTTATTTGTATGCCAAGGTGAGGTCAGAACTATCTCCTTGACCATTATTGTTCTGCTTATTTACGCACGATCGCACTCATGGTTATCTTGTCTCTGAATGCCTCGATACTGGTGTACTCTTGCTATATCAAACTGGAAACAATGTTTTGGTCATCTCAGTTGTTGTGCCTCGATGCTTATGTTGGTTTCCCATATCTTATCCAATGAAAGTCATATTCATATTCTTACGGTTGCAGTGGCAACAGTAAGGATTGTATCAACTCCAATGTTAAAAAAAATGCTCTGCGATGAAAACTATTCAATGGGACCAACAAACACGTCTTAGGGATTGCATCTAGCATAGGATTGCACTTTCATTATAGACACCATTTTGATGGTCACTTCATTGTATTCTCCTGGATTTGTATGACGAGGGATTCTTATTCAACATTCTAGATTCATCACGACTGCACAAGTGTTCGATCCTCACTGTCGATCTTCAAAAGTTCTTTTGGTTAGCATCTGTCATAATTCGTGACATCCTGCATGAGATGTTAGTACCATATACATTGCATTTACATATATCCATTCACAAGTATGTTAACATAAATCATCTGCATACATACACATCTACGTCTACATATCCATGTCATAAAATCAAAGTATGTGCACATTCATAAAATTAAAACCTGTGCATTTCATACATATTCTTGCATACATTTTCATACATCTAATCATCTAATCATCTAATCATCTAATAGGCTAGCATACATCTCATAAAGTACAAACATGGCAATTGCAATGATACGAAAAGTAGAGCTCAGATTTATATCTTGAATGTCGATACAAAATGGTTACTACTCGATCATAGTCTATCTTAAAATGCTATAATACAAAGATGCCAATGCATCGCATACATCATGTGTTAAAATATACAAAAGATCGATCAAAAGAGTTGAATCTAACTCTGGCCCTCTCCCTCATGACCTAGAGGAGGTGGAGGAGGAGGCATATCTACATGAGGTGGTGCCTGCGCACCATCTGAAGCTGTGGCATATGCTGAGAATCTAGGCACCTACTTTGGTCCATCAGGAACCACACCAACATATGCCGCATAATAGTAGACTTCTCAAGAGGAATGAAGTCATGTCTCCTCCCATGACCTCTCTAGCTACTCTCGGACCTCTTGCAACTCTTGGTATCTATCTGTGAGCTAGGAATTTTGGACAGACAACTGTGTTTGTAGGTCCCCAAGCTACTGCTACAGGCCTCAGACTCTCTAGATCTTCGCAGTGAATCCTAGATCTGTGCCAATACATCCCTGGCACTAGATCCTATGTAGGCTTCTCCTACTACTCTTGTTGTATTGGATCCTCCTACATCTACTCCTACTCAGTTGTTTGATCCGTCCTTCGTCTGGCGCATCTCTCCTGAGCCCCACTGCCACCGACACTAGGATTGTTCCTCATCTTCCAAAGAGGGATGTCAACCCATGTGGTACATGGTTGAGGCCCTTGATGTGGAGGTGGCTGTGGTCCCCACTATGGTGGTGGTTGTGGCACTTGTGGATGCACCACCTATGCTATTACTCCCATCCCCACTGGATCTGTGAAACAAGCGAACATATGACTAGCAAAGTACTCTTTGTATGCTAGCGTTATGCCGCCATCCACTACCCCAGCCATGTAATCCCAGTGAGTCAATGCTACTTCCCATGCATCTATCATGCCATGACCAGGATCTAACCGTGCGAACTAGCCCTTCGTCACCTAATTGGCGAAGTGGGCGTATGGGCAGTACTCCTGTGAAATGTCCTGTGGTCGGATGAACTGCTGCCACACTCGTGTCAAAGGAAACCTCTCAATCACTACAATAGAGTGGCTAATCAGTGGCCATGTACAAAATATATATCCGATCTGGGCCCTAGCATTGTCCCATGCCTCGGTCGCTCTCCAAGGTCACCATACTACTACTACCAATTCATCTAGTTGAGCCCGCCACTACTTGATCTTACCCAACATGGGCTGGGTCATTTGACCTCTACATCTGTAAATGTAAGGCTCATGAGGCTGTCTCATATCATCACAAATGGGCTTGGAGATAGGCAGGTGTGCCTCCCATGCCCACGCCTCTAGTACAAACACACCTGCAGCCATACTCTTCACCTCTCTGTAGGTGATCTCATGCATCTCATGGCACATATGGACGAGCATACACTAACCCCATCCATATTGTACTGGCTCCGCCAGCATCCGTTGCAACATCCTCCCCAACCCGCACTCCAAACCGTGCTAACCATAATCCGACATCAGATAACACCCCATGAATGCTGCTAGTACCACTGCCAAGCGATGCCTCGGCCCGTAATCTCTAATTATCTCCTCCCATGGTATGGCTCTACCCATGAAAAGATCATCCTCTAATATCTCCCTAAGTGTTGTTGTACCTGATCGTGGTTGTACATCATACTCAACCCGTGGACCATGGAAAGGGATCCTTAGTATCCTGTATATATCCTTAGGGGTCACTGTCATCTCCCCCTGCGCAAGGTAGAAGGTGTTCGTCTCCTAATGGAAACGCTCCTAGTAATCTATAATTCACCCAAATATCGGGTACCTCACAGAGGTGTGACAATCCCAGTGTATCGATATACGCAATCTTAACATCATCTAACTGCCTAACCAGCCCACCGATGGCTGGATGGTGTGATCTAAAAGCAATATATGGAAACTCAACCTGTAAGACAATCAAACAACAGTGCATGATCAGTACTCGGCTAATGATTAACAGTCAATCAATGCAAAACTGAGAAATGAAGATATACAGACATCCTAAACAAGGCCATAAAGCTGACAAAAATGCTAATGGACTGAACAAGACTCCGCTAAACTCCAAAATTGCTTTTCCAGCCTCGCGTGAAGAAGCAACATTTTCACAAAACTTCACGCGAAGAAGTTCACTATTGGCCATGACGTTTCACTCTCGTGCGAAGTTTCACCCAGCCTGGCACAAGAAAACCCCCTTTCTGAGGGTTTCTCATGCGAGACATGGGTGCCCTCCTGCACAAGGTTATGTGAAGGTACCCATGAGGAAATGCTTTTCAACATTTTCTCACGTGAGCTTTTGCGTAGGCAGGCGCGAAGAACCTAGTTCTTCGTGCGAGGACCCGCGGGATAAACTTTAAAAACATGCTAAAAATGATGAAAAATTCTACGAAACTAAACAAAAATTTAATCAACAGGAGGTAATCGATCACTTACCAGTACCCCATATGCCACTGGCCGATTGTGATGCCTAGATCGCTCGAAACGATGAGAACTCACGGGGAGCACCATTTTTTCTCAGAGCTCTTCTCCCAAAAGTCAAATGTGCAAATGAATTGAAAAAAACACTTTTGGCCTATATATAGGTTTTGACCTAATTTTCAAAATTTCTCCATTTTGCATGAAAATTTCACCCTTGCCTAAATCGACCGCTTTGAACCCATTTTCGGGATAGCAATCACAATCTGACACTTCTATATAGCTCAAAATCACATTTTAAATTTTTTGGGACCGACGTGATCGGACGCTTATGCAGTCAACTTTCTGATGTCACTTTCTGGTCAGAATCATATCCAATCAACACTTTCTCAATCTCTTCACACTTTTCATCAAAATTCAACTCAAGTCAACTTTGGTCAACCCTAGTCAAACTTGGTCAACAAGACCTTGAAATCACTTGAAATCACTTCTGAATCTTCTGGAACCTTCCATAATCTCTTCTAAGTTCTTCTTGACTTTTGATTTAACATCTATATGCAACTTATTGCTTTCAATCACCATTATGACATGTCATCTTTCCATTTCATTCCCGAGGGGGCAGGTTGATTACATCATTGAATCACTTCGAATCTATTTTAATCAATCTTGATCTGATTTCGAAAAGTCCTCAATGCTAGGGGCATCTCATCCCTTGGGGCATGTTCAGTATTTGTACTTCACAGTCAAAACTAGGTATTCCATAATTTCAAATCACTAGGGGCATCTTTGTTCCTTACAACCTTGCCATTTCATTATTAGGTATCTGAGAAATCTAACTCAGCTGCTTGAGGATCAAGCTTCGTTATGGAGATGGTTCTTGAAATCTCATCTATTAGGTATTTGAGCAATCTAACTTAGATCCCTGAGGATCATGCTTCATTCTGGAGATGGTTCTCGAAACCTCATTATTAGGTATCGGGGTAATCTAACCCAAATTCCTGAGAGTCAAGCTTCATTATGGAGATGACCCTCGAAATCTCTTTTAATAGGTGTCTAGGCGACCAACCTAGATTTCAGAGAATCAAGCTTCATTCTGGAGATGATTCTGAAACTTGATCTAACTGATATCTAGGCAATCTAACCTAGATCTTGGGAGACTAAGCTTCGTTTAGGAGATAGTCCTAAAATCTTGTTTGACTATATTTCAACAAACATGTATCGAGGCAATCTAATCCTGACTCCTAAAGATTGAGCCTCATTTTGGGGGCATTCTTTTGAAAGGTGATAATCTATTAGGTATTTGGGAAATCTAACTCGGATTCCTGAGAGTCAAGCTTCATTTTGGACATGATTCTAAAACTCGACTTAACCGATGTCTCGACAATCTAACCTAGACTTCGGAGATTTAAGGTCCATTCTGAAGATGGCTCTGAAACCTTCATCAATCGATCTTTACATCATCAATTCTTGAAATCAATCTCAACTATTCTTCTATGCTTCAAACATCAAACTATTTTTGAATCGATGCGCTACTCGCACATCAAATCAAAGAGGGGAAAAATGTAATACCTCAAAATTGGCATCTTGCAACCCTAACTAATTTTTTTTTATTTATCAACTTTTTGAGTCATTAAAGTCCTATGGTACTAGGCAATTCTAATTTTTGACTAACTCTACTTGACCTAAGTGTCAAATGCAGAAAACTCTAAATCTGCATTAATCACATACTTTATTTGATTCCTAAAAATCAATTACAATTGGCTAAATAAAACCTATGATTGAATTAATGTAATTATAAAGTCCTAACACTTTAATTAAATTAAATTCATCCTTTTATTCAAAATATACATAAAAAAGAATTAAATAACATTTGATTATTAAATAAATATCCTCATTTTAATAATTGAATTTAATTATTCAAGTAATTGAGAAAACACATTTATGAGGCCATATTTCATTTATTTAATCAAATAATCTCTCCAAAATCCTCACTTCAGTTCATAAATGGAAACTTTGAGTTAACTGTAATTCGAAAGTGCAACAAATTAGTTAACTATTTCATTCACTCCAAAAGCCAACAGTGGATTGTCTCTCTCAAGGAAACTTGCCATTCTGAACTGGACTCTCATTCTATACAAGAACCCTCTTGGCTCTCATTAAAAAAGGGGGAGAATGCATATTTTTAGAGTATCGAATCGCTAATGCATTGTTAACTCAAATTTGTGTGCATTCAAGCTTTCATTATTCTCATTATTATTGCAATAGATTAATATCATTCAATAGATTAATCATGCATAGCTTAGTTTCTTTCAAGTATTCTTAGTTTAATCTCATCTTCCATTTATAAACTAATCTTGTATACTCATTTATAGACCAAATATTGCATTTACATTCTAGATTAAATCCTTCGTTCTCAGATTGGTCTCGATTGTTGGACTCTCAAATTCTGATAGCTACTCAAAATCTCATCTAGATAGGAGGCAATAGGTCGGGTCATCCAGGCATGCAGGATGCATAACTTCATATTCATTTCTATATGTGACCGATGAATAAGGACTATGTTGAAGTGTATGGCTAGATAAAGAGGCCCACATTTAGCATATACAGGCGTGAGTATTGAGAGTATTCTCTAGTTTCTCTTCCATTATCTCTATTGTCTCTTAATTCTTCTATTTTGATCATTGATTATGCGTGGAGTGGAGTTGCATGTGATTTATGACCGACATCAGATCTTGGATAAGTTTTTTTTTTTTGCAGAATCTAACAATATTTATAATAGAATTTTACCTATAATATAATATATTTGTTTCTTTTTTCTTGTAGGATAAATTTGTGTATTAATAATACACTTTTATAAAGGTAAATTTAGTATTTAAGATAGATTTTTAAAGCAAAATATTACATATTTACTTTTATTTTTTTATAAAATTGTAATTGAGACATTGATCACATAAATTTATATATTTACATTAGATGAATTTGTACTTGATCAACCTCAAAACCCACCTCAAAATGATGAACAAAGGTTGAGAAAAGAGACAACTAAAAACATCACCACACTCCAAACCTTAATATATCTATTCTATACCAATCTTCAAATTATCCTCCATTTTAGTTTACCACTTGTATTTAAGCAGTGATATATTTAGTTAAATCATATATATTATTTAGATATATTTTATTGTGGGAGGGAGAAGAAAGAGGAGACAAATTTACAAATACCAAGTTTGTTATAGAAATACGTAAATGATCTCATATTACAAAAAAATATTAGCACCATATTTCATCGTCCTTTCAATCAATCTCCCATATTTTTAACTTTTTTTTGTTTCAAAATGAAGTGGTGTAGGCATATTGAAATTTTAGTAAATTTTTAGAATCTATAATAGATGGTCTTTGTACATAAACTACAACAATCTTGAGGTGCCATCTGTATGCACCCTAAAATGGTCGCCTAGACTTTGGGCCCCATTTCTCAATTTATCAAATCCCTGAATCAATATTTCCAAATATCAAAAATATCAATTATATCAATTTCCTTGATCAAATCATAATCAA
>MU227391.1:677486-688273 GCA_018584345.1 Thuja plicata | reverse complement strand
TTTCACATAGCTTTCATATTTGTTTTCATAGTTGCATTATCATAGCATTCATAGCTTCATTTCATAGCTTAGTTTTCTTTTATGCAATAGAATAATCTCACATAGTCTAAATAGGAAGGCTTGGTAATACTTGTTCTTTCCTTTCATAGATTAGTTTCATTGTACTTTCTTTTTCATAGTTTAGCTTGCATTATCATTTAAATTTGCATTGCATTGCATACATTTTTGATTCTTGAGGATATTGACATTATTGCCCTTGTCTTCATTGAATCTCTTGTTGTATGGTTTATTGGCAAGGTCATGAGTTTATAGCTCTAGCTGAGAGCAATTTTATAAATCTTGCAACTCCATGCATAGAGAGTTATGGATCGATTTGTGAGGGCTCATTCTTGAGTTTCCTTGCATGTAAGGATCCATAGAAGTGCACTACTTTTGTGTGTACACCATCATAAATATATTTTTGAAATTTTGGGTTGGGTTTAAAAGAAAGGTTTAAATTCCAATCACATTTAATTTTAGGGTATTGATGAAAATATGTTATAGATTAGATCTAGTGCATGTGTGGAATATATACCTATTCCACCTTTAGTGGCTCTCCTTGTACCTATAATTCCAACCCCAATTTATTGGGCAAGGATGATAATGGCTATAAGAGCATTGAGTAGTCTTTCATAGAATTTGACTTACCAAACTAATTAATTTTTTCTACTTAGTAGAGAGCATGGATATGATGCTGATGTGTCCAACACTCTAAGTATATTGACACTCATATGGAGTTTACCCCATTTGTGCATAAATTGTAAGTAGCTATGTTACATTTCTTGCATACCAATATTAACTGATGGTAGAACATTTTTCTATGAGAACATATTTTTAATTTGATTATATATTATATTGTATTGTGATATAAATGATGGGTGATTGTTTGGGACTAGATTATCTTGTGAACTGATGATTATTTATCTTGACTCACCTTATATGAGACATAGAAAATTGATCTCAACTTATGAAATTTGTATATTTTAGTAATTCATATTTATATTTTTACATTTATTAAGTGTAAATAATAGCAATTACAAGAGTTTTTTTTCTTTTTACTTTTTGACATCTAAACTCTAGAATAACTAAACTTTGTACTCTATAATCATTTGTTCCTTACCTTTTGCTTGAACATGGCATGAATAATATAATTTGTTCTTTTCTTGATTTTATATTGGCTATTGTATTTAGCATGAAATGTTGCTTTAGATCTAATAATTATATGCAAGGAAAAATAATCACCTTCACAATTTGCATAAACCCTTAAAAGAAATTCAAAGTATTGCATATCAATCAACTCATTACTTTAAAGTAGATTATGGCCTTTCTGATGTAGAGGCCCACCTACGAGGTCTTCACTAAAGGGGCAATACACCATCACGTGCATTCTTATTGAGGGGTTTAAAATGAGCAAAAAAGGGGGGCAATATATTGCCTAAATAGGTGGGAGGTGTTTTTTTGGCGGTGGGGGTGGGGATTTAGATAGGAAAATAGGTTTGGGGGTTATTGGAGGGGTATTGGAGGCAGTGATAAAAAGGGATTTTGGGGCAATATTTTTTAAGGGGGATTCTTTAGTATACGATGAACACACATGCTATGATTCAAATTAACTAAGTGAAGCTCCTGTGGGCCCATCTTGTTTAGTGTCTTTGTTAAAAAAAAGTTGCAAATTATCTATAATCACTATATGTATTTCAATCTTCTCATTTATTCAATGAATTACACATAAATAATTTGTAATTCCACTATACCTATTTCAATGTTCTCATTTATATAATGAACTTTACATAAATCATCTATAATTACACTATATCTATTTTGACATTCTCATTTAATATAATGAACTTCACATAGAATAGGTTCCATCTTTGACATTCATTCTAATGGATATTTCACACATTCTCTTGATTTGTAAAATTTTGCGCTTAATAATGCAAAACAAATTAGAGATCTAGCTAGGAAGAAAAAAGAAATCTTGTTTTAATAAAAATACAGAAGATGAGAATTGCTGAAAAATGAATGAATTATTTTTATTAATCACATTCATTACAATGAATATATAAAGATGAGAAGAAATCATGCATGTAATTTCTAAAGATTAACAACTAAATGCATGATTCTTCCCCACCCTAAATGCCCTCTTAACCACCCTATCCTAAAAACATCTCTAGATGAAGATTCTTCCATTCATGGCTTGGAAGGTGTGGAAAGAGAGGAACAGTGGAATTTTTAGGGATCAAGAGACAACTACCTCCTCCTTGTTTCATGTTATAAAGTAGGAGGTCAAAGAGATTGTTAATGCTGAGCTATCTACATGAAGGGGAAAGTGTTCCCTTCTCTCCAAGACTTAAGGATAAAATAATTATAGAATATTTAGCAGGCTCTAATTAATATAGACTAGAAGAGTAACCCGGGCATCTTTGCAGCTGGGGGAGTCATCAGGGATTGGAAAGGAGTACTGATAACAGGGTTTGGAAAAAACTTGGACATAAAAACCAATAATTATACTAAAGCGATTGCAACGTGGCACACTATTAGATGTCTTAAAATATCAGGGCTGAAAAGATTATTCTAGAATGTGACTCAAAAATGATTATTGATCACCTCCAAAATAGGGCTAAATGTCTCTGGTATATTGCTATTTTGATGGAGGATTGTAAGAGAATAGTAAAATCCTTTACCGATGTTAAAATTAGTCATACCCTGGGAGAAGGGAACTTTGTGGCGGATTTCATGGCTAATTGGGGGTTGGGTCCTTAGGAATGGACACATGTGACTTTTGAAGGAAGCCCTCCATGGTTAAAAGTGATATTAGCCAATGAAAGAAGTAAACTTTAAGTTGATAGCTAGTGCTTGTCAAGTCATGAAGGTGGTCATGTTAATGATCCAGATGCAAACTTGTTTCCTCTATTGTAGTAAAGGAAGGAATTAGTGTTTAAACATTCAAGGGATTAGTGTTTATCCTAACCCTAAGAGTATTCAAATGTTTAAATGGGAAGGGAGTAATGGTCATGTGATGTATGACTCTGAAAAAGGAAGGATTCTAAGGATGATTTTTAGTTGCCTAAGTTAGAATTCACTCACTAAGAAGATTACATTTTTATCTAGGAGATAAGATTTGGATAAATTTATGGGTAAATCTAGTAGGAATGTTGTGCTGGATAAGACTATGAAAAGGCGTAATTATTTTGGCAGGTGTATTTTTTACATGATGCGGTGGTTTAATGTAAATGGGTTATGCGAAAAGATTTTTTTCATCGCCATTGCACATTTCATTAATTACAATGAGCCGGGGGGCGATAAATCACATGGGTTTTAATCAATTAATTTGCGATGAAGGTCTTTTCATATCTAAGTGTGATTTCATTGAGGTGAGTTCGAAATTCAATATTATGATTAATCACATTTATAAATGTAAGTTTTTTGGGCAAAGCTTCCAATTCTGCCTTCACGAATCTTCTATTCCAGCTTACTGAGTGTCGAAAAAAGCCTTGTTTGGTGCATAGTATTTTCAAAGAGATAGGGTCTAATGGTATGATGCAAACTGCTACCTAGAATAGTTTCAAAGAAGTGAGAGTGATGGGTGGCATGTTAAAGAAAGTTGAACAACTAGATTGCAAGAGATGACCCAAAATGGGGAGTTTTGCGATGAGTTTCAGAAGGCGAGATTGATCAATTACATTCAGGCTATTGAAAGGGTTTAACAACACTTTGTCCATGAAATTTATGAATTCGTAGCACAAGGGGAATGTGTCAATTGGCAGTGTGAAATTCCTGGTTACACTGAAACTTATTATAGAGGCTATGGGATTGGATTGCAGTGGTGAACGTATTGAGAGGAAAAGTTCAGGAGACTACAAGAAATACTTTAAGAATTTCTTTAGAAAAGGTGAAAAGACGGTTGTGGTTCCCTCTGGTAATGGGTATGATAGGTCTTCTCTACCTACCCCTTATGCACTGGTTTGCTTATTTGTTATGAAGTATTTTACTCTTGAGGGAAGATTCACTACATTTCATGGATATCATTTACCCATTTTAAACCATATCTGCCATGGGGAGAAAATTAATGTGTCATTTTTTTTCTGTTTTCCTCTCTGTGCAATAGTATCAGTAAAGGAGAGTCTCCTTCACTGCATCAAGGGTTAATGTATGTCCTTTACCAATATGTATTTAGCCATGCTCCTTCTACTAGTCGTTGTCTTATTTGCTACAAAATAGGTGCTTCGCAAAAATAGGAAAAGATTTTAAATTTTCCTTTTCCCACAATTTTTGTTTTGCATGGGAACACTCTACTGCTTAAATTTAAGCAGAAAATTCATTTAAGCAGCCGCATAAGGACATGGTATAAAAGTTAAAAAATATTGTTATTCTTTAAATGACAAATCTGCTTTTCCAAGATTTTCCATTATATTGTAATTTTTAAATTGATATACTGTATCCATCCAGCCAAAAGAATCTTTTTATATATATATTTTCGTAAGCCTGCAAGAGACATAACAGTCCAGTTACGTCCATTTGCAGAGAAAAACGTTTTCCATGTACGAAAACATGTTTTTCCTCTTCATAAGTTCAGCATCGCATTAAACACATTTTCAATCATTTTGGGAAAAATATTATAATAATTTGCACAGCAAATTGCATTATTTAACCAGCAGTGCCCATTGCCCAACTCATTCATCCCACTGATTATTTGCCCAGAAGAAAAGAAAAGAATAGACAGAGGCAGCCATGGAAGCTGGTCTGAAGCTTTACGACATCATATTTTCCTTCGCCCAGCCGATGGCACTGAAAGCCGCCGTCTTGCTCAACATTCCGGCCATTCTCGCCCATTCCGACGAGCCTCTCTCCGTTCCCCAAATCGCCTCCCTCATTTCTTCCTCCACCGGAAAATCTCCCAACTCAGACTACCTCGCCAGAATTCTCAGATTCCTCTCCTCCCACGGAGTTTTCGCCCAGACAACAGTCTTCTCCAACAGCGGAGAAGATGTGAGGAAAGCATACAAATACGGATCGACGGGCATCTCGAAATTACTGGTGGAAGAGAAAGGGGGAAACGGAAAATCTAAATCCTCTGCGGCGCTTCTGATGATGGAAACGAGCCACGATTTCATGGAAGCCTGGCATCATTTGTATGACAGCACAGTGGATGGCGGATCTCCGTTCGAGAGGGCTCACGGAATGAAGATTTGGGATCATGCGAGTCGAAACCCTCATTTCAGTGCCCTAATTAACGACGCCATGGCCAGCAACTCTGCACTTCTCATGGACTCCCTCTTCGCAAATTATGAGGGCTTTCAGGGTGTCGAATCTCTGGTAGACGTCGGGGGAGGCGTCGGATCAGCGGCTTCCATGATTGTTAACAGATTCCCTCACATTCGTGCCACTAATTTCGATCTGCCCCATGTCATTGCCTCTGCTCCCAAAAACATTCCTGGTATCAAATTTCAAATCTTTTTATTTGCTTTTCAATTTTTGACAATCTACGGAAATTTTAGTTTCGGAATAAGTGAGAGATTATTGCAGGGGTTGATCATGTTGCTGGGGACATGTTTGAGAATGTTCCATCTGCTGATGTGATTCTTTTGAAGGTAAGATTTTTATGAATTTAACAATATTTTCTGGTTTCTATTATACGGATATAGATTTTAAACTTGTTGTTTTTATTGTGAAATGCAGTGGGTTTTACATGATTGGAATGATGAGGAGTTCATAAGATTGTTGAAGAATTGTTACAGGGCGATTCCGGAGAAGGGGAAGGTGATAATAATTGATGCAGTGGTGGAAGAGAAGGGATGTTTAGGGTTGGCTTTTGATATTTTCATGATGGCTCATACTCATGGAGGGAAGGAAAGAAGTGAAGAGGAGTATCAAAACTTATCCCAAGCTGCTGGTTTCAAACGTTATAATATTATTAAATTGCCGTTTGTTCAGGCTATTGTAGAGCTGTTTAAGTTCTAGGTGACTTCTTCAAACTTTCTCAGCAAGAACATTAGAAGTTCAGTTTTCATGAGTGCTGTTTGCTTGCATGATCTAAAGTATTATATATATGAATAAATAATCAGTTGTTCATATGCTTCTTCTATAAAAGTTTACTATGAAGAAGAGTTTACTATGGCGTTGAAACGTTTCAAAGTTTTGTGTTAGTATCATACTTGAAAACTGTTAATATTTTGTGTTAGTTTCAGAAATTCGACTACCATCACTGTCTTAATAATTGCTGGTCTATGTTAGATCGGTAGAACATTATCATGTCAACATTATCTTCAGTTATAACCAATTAGTTCAATATTTGTACTATGGTTTTTCTGAAAAATAATCCAGTGTAATAGAATACATTGTATAATCTAATGTTACCGAGTTTATGATTCCACAATTACAGCTGTAATTTGTTTGTATTGCACTGCTTCAGCCTTCTCCAATATCTTAGATTTTAAATTGACAGAAAAAAGATTATGCGTTTCTTTTCATTTTGACAAATAAAAGATTCCTGGGCCACCAGCTTATCTTCAGGTAACTCAAAGAGGCTATTGAGATAAATTAAGATAAATTGGTAAGCCATCGAGATAATGATGTTGTTTGTGCAATAAAGATTTCAATGGGAAGTACTTCAAATCACTACAATCGGAACACATTGAAACAAAACCTCTAAATTATGAAGATAATTAGATTCAACTACTAGGCTCATGTTATGTTTGTAAAATGGCTAGAGGGAGCTATAGGAATCTAGTAAAAACTACTGGTTTAACTATCAAAAATAATTATATTTCTTTAAAGGATATGAATTTTAAAAGTTAAAAAAAAATATTAATAAAATATTCACTCAATATACATCTTAAATAACTTAATTATATATTATATGAATATAATATAAAATTCATATTAATATATTATATTAAGTTTTTCATTAATGTTTATTTAGAAATAATGAAAAATAACAAATTAGAAATGACAATTAAGTAAAACAATAAAATGGTTATATTACTAAACAAATAAAACTTATTAAAGATGGAAGGTTTCTACAATCTATGATAATGCTAGTATGCTTGTGGGACTATTGTGTGTCAATTTTTTCAACATCAATAGGTCTACAAACATACTAGAAGTAAAACTTATATTAAAAAAGATAAGTGAAAAATAAATTTAATAAATAATAACTAGTAACAAAATTTACTTTAGAATGTAAGATATGGGAATTGGACTTGTTTGTTAAATAATTTTTTTTAATCACTAAGTTATAAAACAATCCCTACTATGTATGTGTAGTTCTAACGTAAAATAAAAGACTAAGGTAAATAAAATAATTTCAAATATAAGTTTACTAAAAGTGTCTATCTTAACTATGCATAATAGTTCATTTATACTATTATCATATCATTTTACAATATTAAGTTATAATTCATGGTAAATAAAATAAAATATAAATCAAAATTACATAGATTTAGAGAAAACATAAAATAGAAATTCAATTGAAATAGAATATTATAGAGTTCAAGAATTAAGTTTCTTTTTAGTAAAATATATTATTTATTATAAAGTATAATATTTTTTACCACCTCATATAGATAGATTGGGGTGCTTAGCAACTGATTAGTGTATTTGTAAATGTTAACAAAATATAATTTAATATGTTATGACATGGAAAAGTATAAGTCATACGTAAAATTTTCTTTTATTCGATAAGATAATTTTAATTAATAAAATAGTGTAAAAACATCACACATAATTTTGACACAATATTTAATAGAAAAGTATATTGATAATAAATATTTAAGTATAAATATGTAATTATAATTTATTGTAAATATTTCTATATAATTATTAAAATATTTTTGATCAAATATAATAGTATCTTCAATTATATTGTAAAAGATGTTTTTGAAAGGGTCTCAGACCTCTTATAAAGTAATTGGAAAAGAGGAAAAAGCTAGATCAGAAAAAAAGAAATAAAGAATTCCATAATTAGACCTAACATGTCATATACCCTTAAGCTAGGCATCAAACATAAATATATATTTTGGAAGACCTTTCTTCCTTCTTTGAGCACAATCCAGGAAAATTCATCATTTAAATTCTCAAAGTTGGGAGAGGTAGGACACAGAATCCTCTTTGAGGTCCTAATTGGGAACAATACAAAGGGGTAAGAGCACAAAATTGAGAAAATTGAACACCAAATGAAGTTGTAATACGAACAAAAGGAAGTGCCCTAACACCACTTGCCAAAATATGGGAAGAAGCCATAATAGAAGTTTAAAGAAAAAAAATGTAGAAGGGACTACCACCCCATCAATAGTCAGATGCTTAAAAGGATTTGAATTAGAATAAGTTGACCATATTCACTATAATATGCTCATGAAGAGAATCCTTCCACCAAGTGGAAGATCTCTTAAGGCACATAGTATCATTTGCCAAATGTCTCATTGAAAAGCAACATCAACAACAGAAGTAGATATCTTCATAATCTAATATCTGACACCTAGACCAATCCTCCAATCCCAAGATAACTTCTACTAGGAGGGACTTGGACAAGTCTGGTTCTATAAAAATTCTAGTATTGGTAGTGTGAGATCTAACATTGTAGTTACATGATCCTTCCTAATAAAATGATCCATAAAGTTTCTAACCCCAATATATTTGATAAGAGGATGAGAAGATGAAAACCAAGGTTTTATTATGACAATTTATGCTGACACTAGTTACAAGAACATTCCTCAAGATTGGAGACAAAATCAAATGGGACTATAAAGAAAACCTTGGTACAAGGGTAGGCTTTTATTCTTTTCTTTTCTAATAGGACACTATTGCTAATAAATCAACATGTTTAGATTACATAGACAAAACCATAATTTGTTGAATCTACAAACTAAATTGTAATGCAAGAGTTTTTTTTTCATTTTTGATAAAATCATCACCTAAAACTATAACAAGGGGAGACGAGGCACATAAAAATACAAGCCTACCAAAGTTAGGGAGATTAGGTGAAACACAAGTAGCACAACCTCGAAGTGTGAGATACCTAAAATGTTTTTGAGGGGAAGGAAACTTAGAATGCATGATATACTCATAAGAGTTAGTAGAGGTAGCAACATCACCAACCAAAATTGAGAACAATACAAAAGGGTAAGAGCACCTAATTGAGAAAATTGAACATCAAGTGGAAGTTGTACTACCGACAAAAGGAAGTTCCCTAACACCACTCACCAAAATATGGGAAGAAGCCATAATAGAAGTTTAAAGAAAAAGAAAAGTAGAAGATACCACCACCCGATCAATAGTGAGATGCTTAAAATAATTTGAATTAGAATAAGTCTTGATCATATTCACTACAATATGCCAATGAAGAGAATTCTTCCACCAAGAGGAAGATCTATTTAGGCACATGGTATCATATGCCAAATTTCTCATTGAAAAGCAACATTGACAATAGAAGTATATACCTTCATAATCTAATATTTGACTCCTAGACCAATCCTCCACTCCCAAGATAACTTCTACTAGGAGGGACTTGGACAAGTCTGGTTCTACAAAAAATCTAGTATTGGTAGTGTAAGAGAATATTGTAGTTACATGATCCATCCTAATAAAATTATTCATAAAGTTTCTAATACCAATGTATTCAATAAGAGGATTAGAAGATGAAAACCAAGGTATAATACCAATGTATTTAACCAAGGATTAGAAAATGTATTTATTGTGATATCTCTACATTGTGTATAATGTTGCAAGTGTGAGGTGAATTAAATGTAACAGTTGTGTAGTAAAGGATTAATTTCTCAAAAAAAAAATTATATATGTTTTAGTGCATGTTTTGTCCTCGTTTTGAGGGTTTCTTGGTAGGACATTACATTTTACTCTTTCATTTTTCATTTTTAATAAATTAAATTTAGTGGCTTTTGCCACTTTATTTAAAAAAAAGAAATGTGTAGAAAAAAAATCATATATGGTATTTTATTGGGATTTAGTTATGTTGTAGAAAAACTCACATAGTTGAATCTAGAAACAACAGATAAATTTAATTATGTTTCTCTAAGTTTATCAATGTTGATCTATATTTCATCATGAGTTCTTTACAAATATCTAGTTTTTATGAGAATGAATGTACACATAGGACTCGTTACATCTAAGTGAGGTTTTGCATAGAGGAGAAGCATTAGAATTTCCTAGTAGGTCTCAAGTATAGAACGAGCTCTTGTTTTATCAATTTTTTTCTTTGTGACAACACAAAGACCTTAACCTCAATCCAAAGGTGAATTAATCTTATTTAAGCTTTTATTGAAAAAAGTGTTGTGAAATTGAAAGACCTAACACTATCAACATGTCGAACATGAAAGATAACATGAGGGCTGCCAAAAGACGTACCTCATGAAAGATCCCAATGACAAATTTTCTAGGGCATTTGTTTGGGGGCGTCATGGTCACCATCCACCAAATCTCCAAATCCAACATTAACTACTGGGATGAGATTGGTTGCAGCCATTATAAAACTAAAAGTCCCTCAATCAAAAGCATTGAAGAAAGTAAAACCCTAGCTAACTAGCTTGAGTTTTGAAACACAATTATAAATAAATGTTATGAATTTACAATATCATGCAAGATTTTTGATATTGATTAAAGGTTGCACAAATTTCAAAAGTGCAATGTGTAGACTAAACCTAGAGAGCTTGGAGTTGGGGTTTATTTTATAGACCTCAAGTGTACTCTATAGAGTTTGATATACGATATTCCTAGAAATAAATTTGTGTGATTTTAAA
>MU227391.1:616759-638132 GCA_018584345.1 Thuja plicata | reverse complement strand
GACTATGATAATCAAAATGGAAATCAAGGAACCAACAATCAACAAATATGGGAAATCAAGGATATTGGAAAAATGGTGTGGTCCTCATCATCCTAATCAAGGTATGGTGGCATGGTGGAAGGAGAAACTCCACTTAAAGGTAAGTATTCTACCTCTAGATTGCAAATTTTTTTGATTGATTGCATTAATTATGAAGTTAGGGATAAAATACTATTAGGATGTTATGGTTTTCATTTAATTAAATGGGTTCTAAATTTTTATCCAAAAACCTATAAACCCCCAAAACTACCAAAATAGATTAGTTTAGGATTTTTGCCAGCTGAATGTATTTGTATGGGAGCCTTAAAGGTCATTGGGAACACTATGGACACTTTTCTAGGGTTTGACGAGCCAATATCTGAATACGGAGAAATTAAAATACTAATTGAAATTGATTCAGGGTGCAAAATCCTAGAACGACTTGAGGTAATAGAAGAGCCAAATAATTTAAACATAGAACCTAAATTTTATCAAGGAGAAATTGATCATTCCATGGTGAGAACAAAATTCTTGGTGTTTACAACAAAAAATAGTAAGGATATCAAAGAGAGATTTGAGAATATTAAAGGTACAAATTCTAATAATAACCCTAAAATCTCAATTAAACTGAATGAGGATAAGGGTGGTTTTGAAATACTTAGCTAGATACAAAACATAGAACAAATTACGACCAATAGAGAATAGTCAAGAATGATAGGAGTAAGTGTTACCACCTGGATTTGTTCTGCTCTGACTATAGACCCTATTTTCCCTAAGTGTGATCATACCCCCAATTATGTCCAAACGACCCTGTTACTGCTTGGCATAATTCTTTCGAATCAAATTTAATCTCCTAAGTGATCTAATCACTAATTTACATTAATCACTTTAGCCATTTGAAACTATTCAATCCAATTTCAATCAATTCAAATCATACCTGGCTAATGTAATTAATTTAAAAAGGAATTAATGAAATCCTATTTATACCTCATCACTTGCTAAATCTAACCCCTAGCCTAAGTTGATTCAATTTGGCTATAGTCCTAATTAATTACTACTGAGTAATCAAAAGCTTATGTGATTAATTAAAATCCCTATTATTGAGTGAATATTTTATTACAACAATTCATTTTATTAATATTCCCTCAAACCTAACCAATCTCAACTACCCAACCATGAGTTCAAACTCATCCCAACCCCTTCACACATGCTAAATCTTCTTAATTAGCTAATTAACCCTAATTAGCTAATCCCCCCTCCACTCATTCTCTCTCCTATCTTCTCTATCTTCTTGATCACATGCCTTAACCCCTAAACCTAATCCTAAGCTACCCTTAATCTTGTCACATTCCATTAAGGAATGATTAAAGACTCAACCCACTTGAGATAGTCAAGGAATCTCAAGATTCCTTTTCTCAAGTCCACCTTGTCAGGCTTGACTCTAAACCCTTACCCATGCTTCTTAAACCCTTACCCATACCTCATTAATGCTTTCATAAATGAAGAATTAATGGCTCTTACATATTCCTTCCACCCACTCCTCATTAATTAGTCTTACACCCTCATTAATGGCAGCCCTTCTAGAGTCTTCTCCCCTTCCTCCATTTCGTCTATAAATAGGATGGATTTTGAGCTCAAATGACCCTGAAATTGAAAGTCTTTTATTGTATTGTTATAATGCTCCTAATTTTGAAGAGTTGATAGCATCCTTATGCTACCCATATTTGGAGGATTGAAGAAGCAATCTCATAGTGCTTTCTAGCTTAATTCTTTGTATTGTTATAATCTTCATTTTTAGAGATGGATTGCATGTTTTTGAATCATTTAGATTACTTTTCATTTGAATCTTTCATTCTTAGGTTGTATTTGTCACTGGAATATGCATAATCTGAGGGCCATTATGTCATTTTTCATACTCCTCCTAGATAGGAAGCAATAGATCGATTTTAGTGATTGCTATGTTTGCTGACCCCTTGTTTTCACTAATGCAATGATTTATTGAAGTGTTGTGTCTCTTAACAGGTATAAAAATCACACACACATCTTTGGCACCCACCACGAGGAAAGATTGCTCGAAATTTCACTAAATTTTTCTCTTTGCCCTTAACATTTTCAAAATTTGTAGGCAGTTTATCGTTTCTAGGAGAAACTTATCATTTTCGGTCATTCTTTTATCATTTTCGGGAGCAACTTATCATTTTTGATAAATCTTTTATCATTTTTGGGAGCAACTTATCATTTCTGGGAGTTTTAATATCGTTTGCCGTTGCACTTCTGGAAGGTAAAAATTTTCCTTAAAATCATTTCTGGTAATTATTTTCACATTTTTTGTATGGATTATCATTTCGCGTAAAAGGAATTTATCGTCCTGGGTGAAGGTTATCGTTTGGGGTTAATCTTTTATCATTTTCAGGGTTTATCATTTTGGTTTTCTGAAATATCGTTTGTCATCCAGGGGGTAGAAATACAGGGTTCTAACATTTGCAAATTTGATTTCTAACTTGCTAACATGGTTGTTTTCATGATTTTGATCCTATTTTTAGCCTAACTTGTGTTTGCAGACTGCTGTCAAAGCTAAGAGAGAGAAAAGAAGATACTAACTTGTGGTTTTACAAGTTGCTAATCTCTTATCTTGAATTCTATTTCTTATTTTTACGCTTTCAAAACTAAAAACATTTTCCAATCTTATACTAAATTGACCAGAGGAATATGCTCTTTTCATTTTTAAGGAAAATCAAAATCTCACAAGTCAATTTATGATTTGAAGAGAATTTGGAGTAATTGAACAAAGAAACCTCATCGTCTAAATTTGGATCAGTAAATGAACAACACAAATCATTAAATCTTGTGGTTCAAAGAACAAGTTCAATCATTTAATTCAATTTGGAATAGAAATTGAACAAGCAACTCATCTAAAACTGTGGTCAATTGAACAAGGAAAATTTACCTTCAAGCATCCTATTTTTCTTAAATAGGAACAACCTAAATCGAGCTCAACATAGCTTGAAGGAATGAACATTGACTTGCGTGTTTTGGGAGAAAATGACATGGATTAGGAGTGTATGCTCTTCATCTTACGAAGAATAAAAAATCTAGACATCCTAAGCTCGCCAATCCTTTGGACGTTTATTTAACAGTAGAGGGCCTTTCGATTGAGGAAAAAATCTCCCAGGAATGACCCAAGTGAGGACAGGTTTTACGCCAACCCTTCCAACAAAATATAAATAATTGCTTCCTCGTAGGCTAAAGACTCAGAAGACGGAATCAATTTTGTTCATGGAATTTTGACATCACTCCTTGAATATGCTTGGGTATAGGTAGAGCGGAGCTGCTTGAATCTTTCTTGTGAGACTACACATATTCAGGTACTCATAGGGCTATACGCCTCAATTTTGCCTTGTGCAATTCTATGTGGGATGATTTCAAACGGATTGCCCAATAAAAGACATCATTTCAACTGAAAGAATTCCTGATTCACCCCCGAAAGGGTGATAATATTTGTGCAAGGAAAAAAGTAATTGCCCCAAGACACTCATCATATCATGCCCTCACTTGCATTTGGAGTCGGCTAATACAACATCATGACTGGATCCATTGCATGCTTGGTGATGGTTGTATTCTGATTAGCATTTGAGTGTGTACCTAAGTCAATGAGCAAAGATTTTCATCCTCCACCTAGAAAATAGGGATAAGACGTGTGTCTGTTCACCCTCCTAACAATGCAACAAATGCTTGATATAACTGAAAATCATTAAAAAGATAAACTCTTCAAACAAGCAACAAAATTCAAACCTTGGTCTACTTGTGTTTTTCAATCATTGAAAAATCTCAAAAACGTGATCTTCAAACTTCACGCACTTTCAAAATGAAACTGACAACATTTGAACAGTGGGAACTTACATTGTTACCTCTCCGAGGAAGATAGTTTATTTTGAATCCCCTTTTGACTCTTTAGTCTATCCTTATTGCTTCTTTTGGTCTCACTGTGGCTATATTGAAATTTTTTTCAGACATCTACCTTGCATGTCCTGTCAGACTCTTGCAATCTGTCTCAATACGTGTGGTCTACCCACTTTTTTACAACAACTTGATTCCCAGTTCACTATTAGGGAATTCTAACCCTCTGACGCTGGAATCATTTACTTCCACCAAAACTCAAAATATTACTTCTACCTAGACACACTCACTTGAATGATTTGAGACTCTACCTGACACTCTTGGGAAACGTTGACAAAAGTTGAGAAACAACCACATGGTTAACAAAAGATGCAAAAAGTACACGTCTAAAGGATTGGAAGTGCCTCCTAAATCAACACACTTTTTAGGAGAAACATCTCGCAGTTCCCTACTCGATCTAGACTCTCCACAAATGGATAGAAACACTCGCGAATGGAGTGCAGCTTTTGAAGAATATGACAATAGAAAAAGCCAAAAGCACGAAGATCTAGATGAGAATGAAAAAACCAGCTTTGAATGTGATCCATTTGGATCAGATAGTGAGGGGGAGATCCTTGAAGATGAGTACGATAAACTCAAACAGAGTAAGAGGTTCCAAAAGATATTGGAAAGGATAATTAATGATGATAAAGAGAAATACTTCCTCCATCTAGCGTCCACAGATCTCAAATTACCTAAGGATTATGATGTGGAGAAACTCAAATAAAAGGAGGTACCAACCCCTATATCCATTCTCACCAAGCAACTCACTTTAATGCAAACAGAGCTTGCAAACCTCAAACAAGAGAAATCTAAACCGAAATCACCATACTCTTTGGACTCCATTTGTCCATTCCCCTTTGATAAGAGTATTACTATGATCCCATTTCCTCCCAACGTGGCAAGGCCAAATTATGAAAAGTATACAGGAGAAACTGACCCACACGATCATGTGAGAGAATTCTATGCTTTGAGCATAGAATACATGCACGAACCTACATACCTCATGTGAATCTTTCCAGGAAGTCTAGGAGATAATGCCATGGAATGGTTCTCAAAACTAAATCCTAAGGTCAAAACATTTGAGCAGATAATTCAACGATTCATCCAGTATTACTCCTATAACATACAACATGATGTGACCATGATAGATCTGTGTAATACTAAACAAAAGACTGTTGAATCATTTACACACTTCCTACAAAGATGGAGGAAGATATTTGCACAATATTCAAGGGCCATTCACGAATCAGAGAAGATGGAAATATTCATTAATAACTTGGTACCTGAATTGAACTACGCATTACAAATGCAAGACTCACCAAGCTTCGACAGAATGATTAAAAATGCCCTCCGTATTGAGGAAGTCATGGTCAAAAGAGGGGAGATCACCCTTCAAAATGAAAACAAATCCAACAACTCCAACTCCAAACCTAAATGGTGGAAACAGAACAAAAATATTGTCAATGATAGAGTAGTTGACACCTCTCACATCAATCCTAAACCTGAGGTGTTCAATCTGACTAATAGTATAAAAGCAAGCAAAGATGCCAAGGTAACAACTCCCATGCCCAAAGCAAACAATGACAATGATAAGGGACGATCATGGACTTCCAAACCTCATAGAACATTCATCCTTTGGGAGAGCCTCTCGAGACTATTTTAAAAACACTATTGGATAACAAGGTTCTTACTATCCCAGATTCCAAATCGTGGGAACCAATGGTCAAACCCAGATGGTGGGATGATAACTCCTACTGTGTCTTTCACAAGAAAAAAGGACACAAGACTAACAATTGCCTTAAGCTTAAGCATGTCATTCAAGACCTTATTGAAGGAGGAAATATCAAAGTAGATGGACACACTACCAACAAATATCATACTGCGTTTAACAAACCCTTTCCTAATTACGACAAAGGGGAAAAATCTAAAGGGAAAGGTAATGAAGTTAACTACACATATTCCAACAATGATAATGTGATCAATATGTTAGACATTAAAACAGAATCAATCAATGTGGTCACAATCAAAGATGTTTCATTCCACTCAAATGCAGTAACACAAAGCCAAGTGTAGGTCACAATCAAAGGACCCAGTTCCTCTTCAAAACTAGGATCAACATCCAAGGTTCCTATCATTACTATCCCTAAATCAGCAGTGAAACATGTGGTTACTATTCCTGGAGAAAAGTATGACTTGGTTGGCCAATTGCACCGAACCTCTGCCAAAATTTCCATTTTTGAGTTGCTCAAAATATCCACCATGCATAGGGAAATCCTAGAACAAGCTCTACATGCTGCTAACATCCCAAAAGATATTGATATAGACAAATTCCAAGTGATGGTCAATCACATCTCAACGCCACATTACCTCTCCTTTTTTGAAGAGGATGATAAATCTTTGACCCATCCACACAATCAACCCCTCCATATTGAAGTCCTCATTTATAAATCCCGTGTTAGATGCATGTTGATAGATGGAGGCACAAGATTGAATATTTTTACCCTTGATCTAATCAAGAAACTAGGTCTCTCAGAACAAACAATTGATTCCAGAAGCAAGATAACCATCAAAGCTTATGATGAGGAAGAAAGATCCTCTAAAGGACTTATTTTTCTGCCTATCAGAGTCGGACCAATTGAGAGGAATGTCACATGTCAAGTTCTGGATCTACCCTTAGCCTACAATATCCTATTGGGGAGATCATGGATTCATGAAATGCAAGCTGTGCCATCCACTTACCACCAGTGTATAAAGTTCCCACATAATGGGGTAGAAGTGACGATTCCTGCAGATGCTAACTATACTTGTAATAATATTAAAGCAGGTAGTATGATTCCACATAACAAGGAGGCTATGGATGAGATTACTCTTGAGACTACCAAGGACATAGTAATGAAGGGTTTTGGCAAAACCTTAAAACTTGAAGAAACAGGTATGTGAGAATAGAAACTGGACCTGACTTCATCACTGACAGAACTTCCGGTGTCACCAAGATCCTATAGAAAACCTTCCTCGACATTCACACCTACTGCATCAAAGGAACCAAAAGTTCACAAAGCCACAGGAATGGTTAAAGAATCCACATCTTCTTTAGATAACACAGAAGAACATGCAATCCTAGACTGGCTTTACAAAGGAGAACTAGTGGAAGCTGAGGTCAAGCATGTAGAGATATCCCCAGAATAGTATGGAAAGAGATATGATTTCCTCAAATAGATGGGATACAAAGGAAAGGGACCTCTAAATGACACAGGACAAGGGCTTATTGAGCCTATACCCACGGAGTTCTGAAATACCAGAGACAAAACAAGACTGGGTTTTAATACTAAAACTGATAAACCTACTTCAAAAGATAGTCCAAACTTAGACAAAGGGAGTGATGAAACAAATGAACTAGAATAGTGGTCCTATGAAAGATTATTACATGTTGGCACAGAGGATCCCAACTACCAAGGAGAACACTATGTACCCAGCTTTGAGGTACCACAAGATCTTCACACCCCTTTTTTAGCACAACCTCCCATTCAAGAGGTAGGAGACACAACATCAGCTGATCTAGAGATATCATTGATAGCAACAGTTACTCAAGACACACCCCGACAACAGGATTTACATCCTAACTAGGGGAAATTGGTCATGGTTTCACATGTCCTTGATCTACCCCACTTTGATCCACAGGTAGCTAACCGAGTACATCAAATAACCATTGCTGAATACTTAAATAGATCTGATGACGAGGTCACCGACTCTCATGATTATGAATGGGATGAGCTATATTTTGCCACTGAAGACATTGGAATAGATACAATTCACATGTTTGTGACACCCTCAGCTCCTCACAAATAACCTAACACTACTCCCAATGACACTAATAATCGTGAAGCAGAAGAAGAGTTCCTTCTCCCAATCATTGATGAAGAAACTGGTGCTACATAAGTCTAGAAGAATTTCGGAGGCTACAAGCAAGAAGCCTCCTTTTACAGAGGGATGATGATGAGTGTTCTACTGACAAGTCACTAGAGTTTGGTCCACACATAACTAACAATGACCCTTTTAACAATGGTCTAACTCTTATTGATTTAAATATCGAAGAAATTAACCTAACAAACCATGTCATGTCAGTTAATGGTCTTGATGCTAACGCGATGTTGTCCTTCCCTGAGTTTGACTCCCTATCATTGATACTTCCAGACCTAATTGATTGGACTAAAATAGATCCTGCTCCTATCCTTGACTTTCCCAATGACTATACTCTAGCTTGTTATCTAAATGCTTGTGAACCTCATCCCTCTTCCACCAATGCAAGGAATGAGAATATGTCACAGGAGGATATCAAGTTTCTCAGTCAAGAATTGAAAAATAAAAAGAAAAAAGGAACTGATGGTGAGAACCACTTTTTGGCAGTGTCAGATCCCAAAATAGTAAAAAGAAAATACGCATTTGATGGTGAAAACCTCTTAGAGGTGCCAAAAGATGGGATTCTTGATATCTTTCCCGAGCACTTTTAGGAAAGGTCTTCAGTGTTGATTGAACCAAAAGAACTAGTAAACTTGGGCACAACTGGGAATCCTCAAATAGTACACCTTGCACAATCTTTGTCTGAAGAAGAGAAGACATGGTTCATAGAGTTCCTAAGGGAAAAGAAGATCAACTTTGCATGCTCTTATACCAATATTCTAGGGCTGGATCCTGAACTAATCATGCACCATCTATCTATAGTTCTTGGGATTAAGCCTGTAAAGCAAAAAATTAGAAAGATGCATCCTCATGTTGCATTACTAGTCAAAGCGGAGCTAGAAAAATTGTTAAAAGATGGATTTATCAGAGTCATTGCCTATGCAGGATGGATCTCCAATGTAGTCCCTGTATCTAAATCAGATAAGTCTATCAGAATCTATATGGACTTGAGAGACCTAAAAAAATCATGTCTCAAGGATGATTTCCCGCTTCCTAATATTGACATGATCATAGACCTCACCGCCGATTACCAAATGTATTCATTGATGGATGTTTTCTCAGGCTATAATCAAATCAAAATTGCTCTTGAGGATCAAGAGAAAACTGCATTTACGTGTGCATGGGGCACCTTTTGTTGGAATGTCATGCCATTTGGGTTAAAGAATGCAGGCGCAACATATCAACGAGCAATGACTACTATATTCCATGACATGATGCATAAAAATATGGAAGCTTACGTAGATGACACCTTGGCTAAATCCAAAGAAAGATATACTCACATTGACGACTTAAGGAAAATATTGGATCGTATGGAGCAGTTTCAACTCATACTCAATCCAAAAAAGTGTACCTTTGGAGTTCAATCAGGGAAGCTCCTAGGATTCATTATTTCACCAAAGGGAATTGAGGTGGATCCTACAAAAGTCAAAGCTATACTGGAAATGGCTCCTCCCCGCAACATCAGTCAAATGAGGACACTACAAGGGAGACTATAGTCAATCAGGAGGTTCATGTCACAACTTGTAGATAAAGCACAACCCTTTACCAAATTACTACATAAAGGGGTCACCTTCAAATGGGATGAACACTGTGAAGAAAACTTCAGAGAACTAAAAGGGTACCTAGCTACTCCTCCTATTCTTATAGCGCCTATTCATGGAAAGCCATTACTCCTCTATGTTTCAGCTAGAGCTACATCACTAGGAGAATTGCTCACACAGGAAGATGAAACAAAGAAAGAAAGAGCTATCTACTACATCTGTAGAATGCTAGTCTCTTATGAACTCAATTACAACATTATCGAGAAAGCATGCTTAGCAGTCATCTTTGCATCACAAAAATTGAGACACTACATGATGTCACATACAGTAAGGCTTATTGCTAAGATTGATCCTCTAAAGTAAATTTTGAGCAGAAAAACATTAGCATGACGTTTGGTAAAATGGGTCTTGATTCTAAGTGAGTTTGACATTAAATACATAGAAAGGAGAGCCATTAAAGGACAGGTCCTTGCAGATCAATTGGTTGATTCACCACTTCAGGATGATGAACCTTTAAAGATTGAATTCCCTGATGAAACAATCATGCATCTAACTGAATATCCATGGAAGATGTACTTTGATGGTTCATTCACTCAACAAGGCTCTGGCACAGGAGTCCTATTCATAACTCCTTAGGGTTACAAGATTCTCAAATCTTACAAATTGATTTTTCCATGCACCAACAATATTTCAGAATCTGAAGCATTGGCAAACAGTCTCAAGCTCACCATGGAGTGGAAGATTATAGAGTTACACGTGTATGGTGACTCCCAACTAATTATTAATCAGGTCAATGGAGATTACCAGACAAAAGATAAAAATTTATTCCCTACAAACAACTAGTTGATGACCTTAAGAAGTACTTTGTCTTTGTCACATTCCTGCAGATACCAAGATCAGAGAATAAAGTTGTAGATGCTATGGCTACCTTAGCATCCATGTTACAACTGGAGGAACATCAATTGCGCTATGACTTCTTGGTGGAAGAATTATCCTATCCTTCTTTTGATACCTCTGAATACCAAGTAATCTGTGCTTTATCTACCCCAAACCAATCTCGGTATACTAAGATCATTGCTTACCTAACTGACCAAACTATTCCCAATGATCTATCCTGAAATGAGAAAAAGCCTTGATTAGGACAACATCACATTATGTCCTCATAACAAATAACCTATATCGACGAGGTCTCGATGGTACACTTCTTAGGTGTTTAGAACTCAAAGAGTCAGACTACACATTAAAATAAGTCCACGAAGGTGTATGTGGATCACACTCGAATGAATTTTCATTGGCTAAAAAACTGCTAAGAGTAGGCTATTACTAGCCTACCATGGAAAAAGATGCTATTCAGTTTTCAAAAACCTGTCATAAATGTTAGATACATGGAAATCTTATCCATGCTCCTACCAGAGAACTTATACCTTTCATTACACACTGGCCATTTCAGCAATGGGCCTTTGACTTGGTTGGACAAATATATCCCAACTCTTCAAATGGACATAAGTTCATCATTACAGCCACTGAGTATTTCATGAAGTGGGTCAAGGTCATGCCACTAATCAAAGCCACTGGCAAATAGGTGGCTATGTTCATTCTGAACTACATTATCTATATATATGGGATACCCTCATCTATTGTAATAGACAATGGGGGACAATTTAAAAATCAAGACATTGATGACCTTTGCGAACAGTTCTACATTACTCAACATTGCTCCTCAATATATTATCCTCAAGGTAATGGACAGGCTGAGGCATCCAATAAAAATATTCTAAAGATCCTACACCAAATCGTAAGTAAGTTTGGCAAAGACTGGCATCTACAACTGAATCCAGCACTATGGGCCTACAGAACAAGCATCAGAACACCAACTGGAGCCACGCCATTTTCCCTAGTCTATGGCACTGAGGTAGTACTACCTATTGAGGTTGAAATCCCATCTTTGCGGATATCTTTACAAGGTCTGGTTACTGATGAGCAATACCGCATAGATCAGGTGAATTCCTTAGACCTACTAGATGAGCGCAAGCATCAGGCGTTCGATCATCTGAAGGTGTACCAAGCACGTATGTCCAAAGGCTACAACAAGAAGGTCAAACCACAAAAATTTGAAGTGGGGGATCTTGTCTTAAAAGAGAATCCTAAGAACCAGCCTAACAGAGAGTAGAAGGGAAAATTTGAACCTAACTCATTGGGACCTTATGTTATCACTGCTACTTTTGGGATTGGAGCTTATCAATTAGCTACACCAGAGGGAGATGTTCTTCCAGATCCTATCAACACTCTACATTTGAAGTGGTTCTACACTTGATGTTTGGCTAAGCAAATCCTGTACAGTGAAATAGTTCTTAGAAAATACCAAAAACATTCAGAAAATTGATCTTGAAGAAATCCAAAAACAATGGAAAAAGTCCTAAAGAAAGGGTATCCTTGGTGAAAACCTGGCAAACAGGTGCCTTGATACTACAAAAACATTCAAAAAAAGAAAAAATAGCAAAAAAAAAAAATTAAAAAAGAGAAAAGTGCCTTGATGACAACCTGGTAAAACAGGCATCTTGGTAGAAAAAAGAGAAAGAAAAGATCTTTCCAAGTGGTGAAAACCTGGCTATCAGGTGTCACTTGTATTCTACGCTCCATCTATCGATACAGTACTAATACTAAGCCTTCACAATTACACCTATGCTAAAATGCTAACTTCGTTTCCTAAATAACTATCTTATCCTTGCTTGGGTTTTGTCTATATTTCTGTCTTAGGATCAATTCATTCTACACTGGGGGCATCTTTTCCAGTTTGGTAGGTTACGTCTGCTAGATCATCATAAAATGGTTTGTCTCATGATATGATACTTCTCGATACTTGCACCAAACTATCGCTTTCACGAAACAAGGTTGACACAAACATTACAGTAACATGAATGATGTTCCTAAGACCTACATTGGATTACAAATAGGAAATAACAATGTACACAGACATGGACAGACATGGAACACCTATATTGCTTGACTTCCAGCTTTTTTATTGTTGAATCTATACTGCACTTGCAAAATAAATCAATAGTATTTTCTGATACTACTTAAACACAGTTTGGTCTTGGATTGATCATAACTCTTTTATGTCCTGATGATGTTTAGACTAGGGGAATCTAAGAAGTTATGAATTTTTATTGATTCTCAATTGATGTTGTTATACCTCCCAAGTTACTCCATGACGTCTACGCAAAGACAAAGAGTCGCAAGGACAGGGGGCATAACATTTTCTTTGTTTTCTTCGTATGGTGATTGTTCCAAATGATCCTATAAATTTCACCTAACTTGGATGTTTATGGTAAGAGCTGCCACCATGAGTGGATAGCCGCATATATCTCAATCTTTGTTATGTATAAACTATGGTGAGGTTGAAACAATCTCCTTGTCTATTTTCTAATTCAAATTCTCGCTAAAGTATGCGAAGCATAATGTACCCAAGGATATAAATTTTCAAGGTCATTGCGGGTCCAATATCTTGCCTTACACAAAATCTGGTATAGTAAAAGGAAGGTGACTATCTTGTCATCCTGGCTTTATGCCTTGATGCCTAAGTCTATTTCTGACATTTCAATAAAACATAGTATTCATACTTTCATAATATCTATGGGTATTAGTGATTGTTATACTATCAGGTGGTATCCATTCCAAAAGTGCCCAATGATGATAAAATGCTACAATATCTACAAATAAGTGACAAAGTCCTAAGAGTCTTCATATAGCTGCATTTAGAGATTACATGATGCATTTTCAAAAGTACAACATAAGGATTTGAGCTCAAACTCCTTTCTATTTTTAATTCATCTAAAATCCAAGCTATTTACATACCCATGCTTCTTGAAATCCCTGATCTATTGGGAACAAAATCGAACTCACCTTTTTTTAAAAGGTAATTAACTTGGTACTCATGTGTTTACTTTTAACACACCCCCATTTCTTCACTTCTTCTAATCCATTCTTTCTTAATCAAACCGTTCCATGCAAGTGATACGTTCTTTCAACATAGCGATTTCATTTCTTTTTCCTTCAATTTTGTTCTTGAGGGGGGCATGATCACACTATTATCAATTAATTTTTTGCTCAAAACAATATTAAAATGACTTCGTTATCAAACAAACTAGGGGCATGACACTTTTCTTGACTAAGTCAAAACTGTTGGATAGAAAGCTTTGGTTCTCATAAGCTGGATATGTTGTGTTTCCTCATTTTAAAAGATTCTTACTAAGCTCCTGGCAGCTTCATACTGACTTTTGGATGACAACCAAGTTTGGAAATAGTATTATCAATCTTTGGATGAAAACCAAGTTTAGAATTGATATCTTTAAGATCTTTTATTGATCTTTGGACAACAACCAAGTTCAAAATCAATACTATCAGTTTAGTTCGATCAAGTGCGAGACTGATCTCATTAGGCATTTCGTTCGATCATGAGCGAAATTCTCAATCTTTCTAAAGTCAACATCAAAAACTTTCTTTGAATCAATGTGCTACTCGCACATCAATTCAAAGAGGGGCAAATGTAACCACCTGGATTTTCTCTTCTCTGACTATAGACCCTATTTTCCCTAAGTGTGATCATACCCCCAATTATGTCCAAACGACCCTGTTACTGCTTGGCATAATTCTTTCGAATCAGATTTAATCTCCTAAGTGATCTAATCACTAATTAAATTAATCACTTTAGCCATTTCAAACTATTCAATCCAATTTCAATCAATTCAAATCATACCTGGCTAATGTAATTAATTTAAAAAGGAATTAATGAAATCCTATTTATACCTCATCACTTGCTAAATCTAACCCCTAGCCTAAGTTGATTCAATTTGGCTATAGTCCTAATTAATTACTACTAAGTAATCAAAAGCTTATGTGATTAATTAAAATCCTTATTATTGAGTGAATATGTTATTACAACAATTCATTTTATTAATATTCCCTCAAACGTAACCAATCTCAACTACCCAACCATGAGTTCAAACTCATCCCAACCCCTTCTCACATGCTAAATCTTCTTAATTAGCTAATTAACCCTAATTAGCTAATCCCCCCTCCACTCATTCTCTCTCCTATCTTCTCTATCTTCTTGATCACATGCCTTAACCCCTAAACCTAATCCTAAGCTACCCTTAATCTTGTCACATTCCATTAAGGAATGATTAAAGACTCAACCCAGTTGAGATAGTCAAGGAATCTCAAGATTCCTTTTCTCAAGTCCACCTTGTCAGGCTTGACTCTAAACCCTTACTCATGCTTCTTAAACCCTCACCCATACCTCATTAATGATTTCATAAATGAAGCATTAATGACTCTTACATATTCCTTCCACCCACTCCTCATTAATTAGTCTTACACCCTCATTAATGGTAGCCCTTCTAGAGTCTTCTCCCCTTCCTCCATTTCTTCTATAAATAGGATGGATTTTGAGCTCAAATGACCTTGAAATTGAAAGTCTTTTATTGTATTGTTATAATGCTCCTAATTTTGAAGAGTTAATAGCATCCTTATGCTGCCCATATTTGGAGGATTGAAGAAGCAATCTCATAGTGCTTTCTAGATTAATTCTTTGTATTGTTATAATCTTCATTTCTAGAGCTAGATTGCATGTTTTTGAATCATTTAGATTAATTTTCATTTGAATCTTCCATTATTAGGTTGTATTTGTCACTAGAATATGCATAATCTGAGGGCTATTATGTCATTTTTCATACTCCTCCTAGATAGGAAGCAGTAGATCGATTTTAGTGATTGCTATGTTTGCTAACCCCTTGTTTTCACTAATGCAATGATTTATTGAAGTGTTGTGTCTCTTAACAGGTACACAAATCACACATAGAGTAATTTACAAGGATGTAAATTAAAAGAAGGCAATATTGGATTCACTTCTAGTGAAATCAGAAACTTTCCAGGAGGAGGTGAGGGAGAAAATTACACAGTTAGATAGTGTGCAGGAAGAAAAAGAGTACATAATAGGAAGCAAGGTCAGGAGTGAAATATCAAGCTCCAATAAAGAAAGTAATGAAGAAGGGAGTGATCAGAAGATTAATATAGAGTCTAACATGCCCATATAATTAAGGGAAACATATGAGATTGTAGGGCTAACAAAATAGGATGAGAACATGCTAGAGGAAGATGTCTTAAAGGAAAAACAAAAAATCATAGGCCAAATCATGGACCTGATGGAGGAAGAGGAGAAAGGAGAAATGAAATACAACACATAAAATAAGGAAAAAAACATGGAAAGTAGTAGATCAGTGAAATCGTTAGGTGTTTTCCAGAGCTTCCCTACCAAAGGTAAACCAAATTATGCAATATCTCCTAAGAAAAGAGGGAGGATATTCATGTCAGAGCTAAGAACAAAATGTGGAGTAGCCAACGATCAGACTAAAATAACAACACTCTTTAATTTAGGGAAGGGGAAGTTCCTTCCAACTTTACCATGAAGATTATTACATGGAATGTTAGGGGCATGAATGCACCAAACAATAAAAATCTAATCAAACATTGCGTCTTTCCCGCTAATGTAGAAATAATAATGATACACAAGACAAAACTGGATGATAAAGAGTCAGAAGAGTGTAGGAAAAAGAAAGGTAATTGGAAATGGGAATATGTAGCAGCAGAAGGGACTTTAGGAGGATTAGGAATTCTATGGGATCCTAGGAAAATTATTTAGGTAGATTAGGATATTAACTTCTACTGAAATATGATAGGTCCAAGGATATGAATGGGGTATCGGTAGTAGGGTGCATGAGATCTTTAGGGATTCACGAGCTTGGTGGTAGACTAAGCTTGTCAAATTCAGCTTCGTGCATAAGTGCTAAGATATAATGAGACATGTTTTGATTATTAGCTTTATATATATATATGTGTGTGTGTGTGTGTGTGTGTGTGTGTGTGTGTATATAATGTATATATGTGTGTGTGTGTGTGTGTGTGTGTGTACATGTATGCGTGTATATATATTGTTAGAAGCTACAATTGAAACAATTTTTATATTGCTGTTGATGTCAAACCTTATCTAGTAAGACAATTGCTATCTTGTAAAGTGCCATATAAATTGATTGACGAAGAAGATTTGAAAAGAAGAGATAACAAGAACACCTAGTGAAATGGTTGAGTTATGTGAAGCTACAATGGGTACATGATGAGATTGCACCTTGGTAAGGTAATATGTTGTTTATCATTTACACCAAGTGAAGTTTGGATGACTACAAGTTTAGTCTTGACCGAGTAACAAAGCAGAAGATTAAGGAGCTTATGTATGTGCCGATCAAAGTTAGTATTTACCGAGTGTCAGTAACTTACCGAGTTATCTAGTGATGACTGAGTAGAAGAACACAGTGATGACTGAGTGATAGTAGTTTGATAGTTTGAGGAAGACTTGAGATCCCATCCAACATAGTTGATTTCTTGGGCTATGTGAAGTATATTTAAGATAAGGATGATTGTTGTGGAGAATTAAATGAGCATTTAATTTATGTTTAACCATTTTTATGTATGGATTCAAGGAGTTTTAGGATGTTTTCTCCAAGGTAGATGATAAATGAAATGTTGGAAGGATGTGTTAGATCTGACCAAACCCTAAGATTTACGGTGATGATTAAGCAACAAAAGATCTATCTACCTTATTAGAGAGGTATAAGATTAACCTAATTGCAAGTTATGGTAATGAAAAAGGTTAATTTAGTTTATTGGATAATCTCACTACAAAATTTGAGGTCAAATTTCAATGCCAATTTGCGATGACACCACCATTTGTGTGTGATTTTTTTTTCTTTTTCCAAGTGCCCCTGACGTTGTCATAATAGCGATGGTACCATCATAATTGTGACACCCACGTGATTATAAAAAAAAAAAAAGATGAAGAAAGGCTCATTTCTAATTTAGTGTGATCGCATATCGTTGTGTGTGAAGAGGGCCCTAACTATGGAAGCTGATTGGCATCTTGGTATATGGAAGCCACGACTTGAGGTAGGAATTCGAGCTTTGTCTTGTCATTAACTCAATTTAATTTTGATGGAATTTTTTGATTTAATGGCACAATATGAATGTTAATAATGTAATTGTTTACATCTTTGCATTTGGAATGCATGATGACCTGTGAGCTTTGAGAGATAAGGCATCATTGCTATTACCTTCAAGTTGGAATTGTGTGAAGTGTTTGATCTCTCTTTATTTGTTTTGTTGTTGATATTCACTATGTGATACTCCCCGTTTATGATCATCTCATGAGGAAATGTCTTGATGGCTCACGGGCTACAGGCTAGGGCATCATGCATTATTTATTAGCTCATTGTTTAATACTGGCATTGTTTACAGCTTTGCATATGGAATGCTGTATGACCCATGAGCTTTGAGAGCTAGGGAATCATTGCTAAGGCATTGTGTGAAGTGTTTGATCTCTCTTTATTTGTTTTTCTGTTGATATTCACTATGTGGTACTCCCCGTTTATGATCAATTCATGAGGAAATGTCTTGATGTCCCGCAGGCTGCAAGCTAGGGAATCATGCATTGTTTATGAGCTCACTATTTAACACTGGCATTTGTTTACATCTTTGCATTTGGAATGCTTGATGACCCGTGAGCTTTGAGAGCTAGGGCATCGTTTCTATTACCTTCAAGGCATTGTGTGAAGTGTTTGATCTCTCTTTATTTGTTTTGTTGTTGATATTCACTATGTGGTACTCCCCATTTTTCTTTCAGAAGTGTATGGATTGACTATGCACATGCATAATTGTAGATGAGGATTAGTAGTAATAGGATGCCATTCATTTCTTAGATCTTTTTGATCTAACCCTCATCTCTCTTTTCTTTATAGGTTCTGGATCACACAGGAGCACACTGGATTCATAGCCTGGTAAAAAATTCACCACATCAAGCAATGTCTGGCACCCTTATTATTTATGTTCATACTCATAAAACATATGTACAGTTATAAAATTTTATGCCTTGAAATTTTATAACATAGTTCCTTAGCATAGCTATCAAAATAGAATGGCAGTGGTGATTCAATGCATCTACAACCTCAACAGCATGGCAACATTGATCCAATAACAATAAATACATTACAAATGCCAAGCTAGTCATGGTCTCAATGAAATAAATAGTGTATATATAAAACAATATATGGTGCACAACAGAAACAAGCATGCAATGACAATAATAACATCATACATGTATATGTATATATATGTATGTATATATGTATATGTATATAACAAATAGAGCTCATAATAGGGTCATGTGGTGCTCAAACAATGAGCTCATAAATAATGCATGATGCCCTAGCTTGCATCCTGTGAGCCATCAAGACATTTCCTCATGAAATGATCATAAACGGGGAGTACCACATAGAGAATATCAACAGAAAAACAAATAAAGAGATATCAAACACTTCACACAATGCCTTGAAGGTAATAGCAATGATTCCCTAGCTCTCAAATCTCATGGGTCATCAAGCATTCCATATGCAAAGATGTAAACAATGCCAGTATTAAACAGTGAGCTCATAAACAATGCAACACAATATTTGCACCTTAGTAAACACATGTTAACACAATATGTTAACACAATATGTTAACACCATGTATGTTAGCCTATTGTGTTAACATGTGTTAGTAATTTGAAAAAAAACATAATAGGATAACATACATGTTGTTAACATATTTTGTTAACAACATATTTTGTTAACTAAGGTGCAAATATTGTGCTGCATAGACACGACCCTCAAAACTCGCGGGTCATCAATCATTCCAAATGAAAAGATGTAAACAATGCCAGTATTAACATTCATATTGATCCATTAAATCAACAAATGCCATCAAAATGAAATTGAGTTAATAAAAAGACAAAGCTCGAATGCCTACCTCAAGTCATGGCTTCCATATGAAGATCAAATGCTAAGGGACTATGCACAAGAACATGCATAATTGTAGTTGAGGATCAGTAATAGGGTGCCAGGAATTGCTTAGATCCTTTGGATCTAACCCCATCTTTTCCTTCCTTGCAGGTTGTGGATCATATAGGAGCATACTAGATCAGAACACCAGGTCAAAACTTCATTACTTCAGGCAATGTCTGGTACCTTCATTATTTATGTTCATCCACTTATGTATGTTTGCATTCATTCATATTATTTTGTGAATATTGGCTATACTCATATTCTTCTTATGTCCGAGTCTTCCAACTATGATCAATTTAATGTTGTAAATCTTGACATAGAATTTGATATCAACCTGTCGATATGATTACGATGTGGGGGAGTTGAAGAAAATATATGCACAGTTATAAAACCTAAAGTTAAATTTACAAAGTAGCATATCATTTATAAAACCTACCGTAACATGTCATTTTTTGTTTGACATTTTTTGTCACAACTAAAGAGTTCTCACCACGAGCAAATAGATTGACCATTTACTATCAAAACAATATGTACAGATATAAACATTAAGTACAACATGTCCAATTTTTTTGCAGATATGCACATTAAGGATCATGTTAGATAATACAAGGGAATTCGATCAAAATAGGGAGACAATCGCTAGATTATTTTCTAACTTTCAAAGAGAAGGCGATGACAAATGTTATTGTCCATGTAAGAGTTGTAACGGATTAAAGAAAAGAAGAATAAAAATCAAAACAACAAAGAGACATTGTAGGGAGAATGGTCACATTGAAGTGGGGTTTGATTATCATCCATTGGTAATTGTTGTTTGTTATATTGTTTTCACAATTAATATACATATGAACCATGGAAGGAGGTTTGAATATCACATTGAAGGGGGGTTTGATTATCATCATTTTTTATATAGGTCGATCTCCCCAGTGTAGTACGTGATATGGACCACCACATCTCAGAGGAACATGTGGGTGTGAATATAGAGGAACATGGAGGTGTGAGTATTGAAGCTGAAGATCATGATCCCATGGAAGATGATGATCATGCGTCAGAAAACACATTTGAAGATGATGATATGAATGCATTGATCATTGACACATTTGGTACTGGTGCTAGTGGTGCTGCTGATGATGATAATGATTATTATGATGAGGATGACATTGACGTCATCCATGATATACCTCTACTTGAGAAGGTGAACATGACCCTTTACGAAGGCTCCCAATCTACTCTTCTCTCTACTTTATTGTTGTTGGTGAATTTGAATGTTATGAATGGTTTATCCAACATAGCAATGTCACGTATGCTAATATTTTTCATATATGTCATTATAGTCTATAAAAGGTGAAACATGTACCATTAAGATTGTTTATAGTAATGACTTATATTTTTTGTTGTAGATTGATAGGTGAGTTTTTGTTACCACCATCAAATGTTCTCCCTCACTCATACCAAGAATTATGTGCCACTATGAAACATATTTGAATGGAGTATCAAGCAATATATGCTTGTCTCAAAGATCATATTATTTATCATAAAGAACATAAAAAATACAAAAGAATGCCCTAAATGCCATATGAGCAGATATCGAGATGATGAAATGACAAAAAAGGTGCCTCACAAGGTTCTTCATTACATCCCCATTATTCCACGTCTGAAACAATTATTCAGGTGCAATAGCTTGGCACAATTTATGGATTACCATGCACACAGCAAGAGTCAAGATGACATTATTCGAATGCCTACGGATGGTTCTTCATTTATGGACATAGAGGAAAAGTTCCCACACTTTAAAGAAGAACCTAAAAATGTCAGGCTTTCTCTGGCAGTAGACGGTGTCAATCTGTATGGAGAGATAAGATATGTTTACTCGATGTGGCCTATTTTTGTTATCAACAATAACCTTCCACCATGGATGTCAATAAAGAGGGAGCACATTATGTTGGCAATGATTGTTCCAAGTATTTTATTATTTTATAGTTATCTACATGT
>MU227391.1:604381-615941 GCA_018584345.1 Thuja plicata | reverse complement strand
CAAAGAAAAACTTGGAAAAATTTGTAGTGACATTCATGATTCCAATCATGCAATGAAAAATATCATTGAATCAAATAGAAATGGAGACTGGATTAATGCAAGTGCTCTTCCTTGGTTATTAATAGAGAAACAAAGTAATGCCATAAATGAAGTCATACGCAAAATTTGATTTCCTACAAGATTTGTTGCTAATATAAGCAATCTCATTTCAAAGAAGAGTGATTTCGGGTCAGGGATGAAAACACATGATTGGCATACCTTCATCAAGGTAAGTTACAATCTTTTGTATTTACAATATATTTGTGTAACTGCATTCAATTTTTATTGTATGAAATGATCAATTGACAATTGTTGTAGTATTTGCTACCCCTATCAGTCCCAAAGAACTTTGACAATAATATCAAACAAGTGATATATGATCTGGGAAAATACATGAGGTAAGTAGTGATATTTGTTCAATATATCAAACAAGTAATATATTGTAAAGTCTTGTATTTATATATTTTTGTGTCTTCAATCCCTTGTAGGTGGTTGTCATTTAAATAAATCCATAAAGAAGATATAAAATATTGGAAGAAAAGAATTCCTCATCTAATGTGTGAAATGAAAAAGTGTTTACCTTCAACCTTTTTCAATGCACATGAACACTACCTCATACACCAAGTTGAGGAGATTTAATTGTGTGGACCTGTACATGCTAGGTCAATGTGGATGGTTGAGAGACACTTGAAATTTTTGAAGAGTTTTGTATGAAAAAGAGCACATCCCGAGGGTTCTATGGTTGAAGGATATATGGTATATCAGATGATGGTATACGTTACTCAATATATTTCTAATCTTGCAACAAAGACCCATATAGATTGCATTTGGGATCTCGACTCTATTAAACAATTTGAAGGGGAGTACTTGTTGGGAAACAGTAGATTTAGGAAACTGAAAGGTAATAAATTATGAGATGTTATTGTAGTTAATTAATTATTATTCTTCAAAATAAATATGTTGTAACTGGTCATCTATTTACTTTTGTATAGTTGCTAAAGAGTGGGATGCAATACATTTGTTTATTGCAAACAATCAAGATTGGATGACAGTCTGGATTGAACGATGTCAACATTATGATCATAGATTAAAATGAGAATCCGTGTCTTCATTGGTTATACAAGCTCATCGTAATGGAGATCCCAATGTTACACAAAAGGAAATAGATTTAGCATATGGTTTAAGAGATCACCAGGTACTTATAAATTTGTTAATCAACCATATGTTTTTCAACTCGCGATGCAATAATTTATACATGTTTGACATTATTGTAGGTGAAACACCACAAGGCTATGTTCTGCAATGGTTATAAATTTTTCATCAAAAAGTTGGATGACACGAAGAGAAATTGTGATTCAGGGATAAGTGCAGTCTTCTAGGTGACCAATATTTCATCTAGAAATGAATTATACATCCTCAAGAGTCGCAAAATCGATAATATGGTATTTTGGTTGATATACTTGACTGTGACTTTAATTCCTTCAAATTAGTTATCTTCATCGTGAAATGGTACAGACTACGTCTCAATCAAAATGATCATGATAGAACTGTTATTGAACATGACAGTGGATTTCCAATGATTAATACAAGGTTGTTTGAGCTAGTTGGGGAAGAGACCTATGTTCTTTCAAGCCAATGTGAGCAGGTATTTTACTCAGAGGTTCCACATAAACTGGGTTGGTCATTTATTGTTAGACATGATCCAAGAGGAAGGCTGATAAAATATAATGTGATGGAAGAAGAATATATGAAGGAAGAGGAAGAAGTGGATGATGATGTAGATGATGATCATGATTGAGAGTTAGTCAAAGAAGAATATGAAGAAGAAGACGATGATGATGCTACTACTGATCACGATGATGATGAGGAGGAGGAGGAGGAGGAGGATGATGATGATGATGATGATGATGATGATGATGATGATGATGTCGATGACGATGATGACGATGATATTGGTGGTGATGACGTTGTCGACGATGATGAACTTAATGATGAGATGGATGAAGAAGAATATCAATGACATGAATGAAATGTACAATTATGCCAGATGTTTGGCATGTTTTAACGATTGTTTTGGGTTAAAATCTACATTTTTCCACTTATATGCTTAGGGTTTCATATTAATGGCATTTTTGGTTTATCGTGAATATCTAACTACTCTTATTCACCTTGTTTTATATGTCCTACTTATATCTTTGTTCTTTTGTTAAGATAAATTTCATTCTAAAAGAGTGTATTTAATCTCTAAATACTATCTTATGGGATTTGCTTCTGATAATTTTCTATTTCCTTGCACATCAATGATGTTAAATCACAGGGGATTCTCTTTGGTCCCTGTAATGGAGTTGGTGCAGGGCACCTCCCTTTTTGTTGTGTTTGATGTGATTTAGGGTTAGGTTAGGTGTTTAGGATGAGTGATAATAAGGTCCACTAGGGAGGATCCAAGGTGTGGTTATTTCCATGTTTGTAAGAGCCAAATGAGCTCATGAGGGATGTTATAGTCATTTTGACCTAGAAAGACAAAATGTGTTATTTTTGTGTACCTGTATGTGTCTGAATGTTGACCTCTAAATCAGGCACAACACAACATAGTCATTGCTCAATCGTTGAATTATGAAGATGGACATGAATTACTCATTCCATAATATCGATTGAATCGACCTGTTGCCTCCTATTTAGTTGGGGTGTTTAATTACTCTCAGAACAAGGACCAACAACCATAGACCATTGCTAAAACGGAGGATTTTAAAGCATTGAAAACTGAAATGAAATTATTTTATATGAGAGATGCAATTATAATCTAAGAATGAAAATGCAGATTTTAAGCTAAGGACTTGAAAAAGATAACATAATTAAGCTACTATATAGTAAAAAAACTAAATTGCAATGAAGAATGTCATTAAACTACATGAAATTATACTAAATATGCAATAAAAGCATGAAAATATGAGAGAATTGAGACAATATTTCACTATAGTTTTGGTACTCTCCAAATTTTTCTTCTCAAATGAAGGAAAGAAGGTCCATAATATAGAAAAACCTGAAGAGAGGATGAAGAGTTTCTTGGAAAGAAACGGCTGACTCTTCATCTCCATGGAGGAAGATGAGACAAAATATGGAGGAATTAATTAATTAAATGAATGAATTATTGCCACATGGGTGGCTTTTCATTTGGAATTATTAAACTCAAGTGAGGATAATCAATTCAAATAACTAAATAATATTTAATTCCTTTGATGTGTATTAGCTAAAGGGGGTGGGATTAATTTATTTTAAAATTACTTAGGACTTTAGAATTAAATTAATTAATCATAGGGATTTTTAGCTAATAAATCTTGAAAATTTAGGAATTAAATAGTGTAAGATTTATGCAAATTCAGGTTTTCTGCATTTGAGACTAAGTCAATTAAAGTCAATTAGGAAGGAGAATTTGCCTAGTACAATAGGACTTCGATGATGAGAAAATGCACCAAAATTGATTAGAATTGTAAGGTGCCAATTTTGGGGTGTTACATTTTTCCCCTCTTTGAATTAATGTGTGAGCAACGTGTTGATTACAAGAATAGTCTGATGTGACAGATGAAGATTTCAGAAGTCTAGGTTAGGTTGCCAAGACATCGATCAGATCGAGAAGCAGAACCATCTTCAGAACGAAGCATGATTTTCTGAAGTCTAAGTTAGATTGTGAAGACAACGGTCCAAATACCAATTGAGAGAAAATTAGAATTGGGGTTAGATTGCCCCAATGCCCGCTGATAGCTAATGAGGATTTAGGACTATCTCCAGAATCAGGGTTAGATTTCCCCAATACGAAGGTTAGCCCTCCGAGATCTGGGTTAGGTTACCCAGATAACGGTTGAAAAGAGATTTTGAGAGCCGACTTCAGAACGAAGCATGACTTTCAGGAATTAGGGTTAGATTGCCCCAATACCTAATGAGATTTCAAGAATCATTTCCAGAATGAAGCTTAGTCCCCCAATATCTAGGTTAGATTTCCCAGACACTGGTCAGATTGATATCTTTCACAAGAGTGTCCCCAGAATGAGGTTCAACCTTCAGGAGTCAGGGTTAGATTGCCTCAACACCTGTCCCAAAAGATAGTCAATATAGGTTTTTAGGACTATCTCCAGAACGAAGCATAATCCTTGAGGATCCGAGTTAGATTGCTTAGATCCCTAGAAAGATAGATGACAAGATGACAAGATGCCCCTAGAGATTCAAGATCATGGAATATCCAATTTTGGCCATAAGGTAAAAAAAACTGAATATGCCCCAAGTGATGAGATGCCCCTAGCAATGGGGAATTTTGATTCAGATAGACTGATTTGAGAATGATGCAAAAAGGTTCAATGATGCAATCATCTTACCCCCTCGGGAGCGAAATCGAAAGATGACACAACAGAAAGATGATCGACAAAAAAAGATTGCAGATAGAAGATCGAAGATCCAAAGGAATTCAGAGATAGATCAAGAGAAGGTAGAATCGATTTAGAGTGATTGGGAGGTCCCGTTGACTAGGTTTGACCATAGTTGAGCAAGTTTGACCAGAATTGACTAGAGTTGACTGGAATGAAAATATTACAGAAGCTGAGAAAATGATGACGAGAGATGATTCTGAGAAGAAAGCGACGTCAGAAAGATGACTGCACAAGCATCAAAGCACGTCGGTCCCAAAATTTTAAAACATGATTTTAAGCTACTTAGGAATGTCAGATTTCAATTTTGATCATGAAAATTGATTGAGCATGGTCGATTGAGCCAAGGGTGTAACTTTTGTAGAAAACAGAGCACTTTTGAAAATTAGGTCAAAAGCTATATAAGGCCCAGAGGGGTCATTTTCAAATCATTATTCACTTTTGACTTTAGAGATGGCAAGGGCCCAGGATGATATTGATAGCATTCCCGTGCGTACATATCGATTCAAGCACTCTTGACGACACAACCGGCCACCGAAGTATGATGCACCTGTAAGTAATTGAAAAATCATCTTGCATTTCAAATTTTTATCAATTTTAGATCGTTTATCATGATTTTAAACCTCTAAAGTCTAATTAGGTCAAGTATCACGTGAGGGAATAGTTTCCTCATGCCGGCCAAGGTCGCCCCTCGCATGAGAAATAGATTTCCTCGCACGGGTTAGGGCTTCCTTGCACAAGGTCCCTCCATAAGCTCGTGCGAGGTGTATGACGATGCCGCACGAGATTTCATCGCCAGTGATGAAATCTCGCGTGAAGAGAGATCCTGTCTCGCGCTAAATAGAAATCTCACGTGGGAAAAGAGTTTCATCACATTGGAACTACTTGTGGTCTAGAAAGTTGTCGTCCAGTATGTCATAGAATCAGCCAATTAGAATGCCTTAGAACTATGTTTAGGATAGATCCATAGCTTCAATTACTGTCATTACTTTGAAAAATCATCATGTTGAGGTACTGATCAAATGTCGTCGCTTGCTTTGCAGGTTGACTTCCCTGATATTGCATTTTGGTCTCATCATCCTGTCATAGGTGAGCTTCTGTAGAGACTGACTGATGTTGAGGGTGCCCATCTTGACGGGCTAGGACTATCATATCTTCATGATGTACCCGATATTCAGGTAAATCATGGTCTATTGTGCACACTTGTTGAGCATTTCCATTTGGAGATGAACACTTTCCACTTTCCGTAGGTGGAGATGAAAGTCACTCCTAAGGACATATACAGGATCTTGAGAGTACCATTCCATGGGGCTCGCATGGAGTATGATACCCAGCCGAGGGCAGGCACACTTGCATTGAGAGTGATCTTCCAGGATGATCTGGTGATGGGTCAGGCCATCTCTTGGGAGGATCTGACAAGCAGGTACAGTGCAAAGCACATATTGGTAGTCATTTTGGTGATGTTCTTGAGTTGCCACCTAGTGCCAGATCGAGGTCAACACGGATTGGAGTGCGGCTGGGGAGTCATGCTGCAGTGGATGTTAGCCAGCCTAGTAGTGAGATTCAGATGGGGCAAGTGCATGCTCACATAGATGTACCATGAGATGCATGAGATTGTGTATCAGAGCGCATAGTCCATGGCGACAAGAGTCGTGGTTCTATAGATCTGGGCTTGGGAGCACCTTCCTGTATGTCAGCCAGTTTTTCATGATACTCGACAGCTCTTAGAGCCATATATATATACAGGTATGGACGTCTGATGACTCAGCCAGCGCTGGGTAAGACAAATCAGTGGCGGGCATAGCTAGATGATATGACAACAGTTATATGGAGGCCATGGATAGCCACAGAGGTTTGGGATGACACATGACATGAGCTGTCGCATATGTTCTTCTCACATCCTTTGATCGGGCACACCATCAGTGTCATTGAGCGCTTCCTACTGACATGGGTCCTACAATAGTTTGGGAGACCATAGGACATCTCTCAGGAGTACTGCATATATGCCCGATTTTTCAATGAGACGAAGAAGGGCTGGTAGCGGTAGCTAGACCAGGGCAGGAGCATGATAGATGCATGGGTACCACCAGCTAGGTGGGATTATTTAGTAGGGGTGTCGAATGCAGGGATGACACTTGCATACAGAGATCACATCTTGGCGCACCCATTCCCAAGATTTACAGATCCTATTGGTATGGGCACATAGGTACAATAGGTAGTACATCTGCCACTGCAATAGTAGGTATTGCAACCACCACCATAGCAGGCACAGTAGCCACCACCACAATAGACAGTACTATGGCCAAGGACTGGGCTGAGTCCCCTTCTTCCTAGACAGATGGGATCAGATGTAGGTGCAGGGAGCAATGGTACTCAGGATAGGTCCACTGAGTAGAGGGTAGGTGAGAGCTCTATGCAGGGAGAGGATACCATTATGGCCGATATTGTTATGGCCAATCCAAAGGTAGGAGGATAGGTGGCATAGCTACAGGAGGCTCTCAGGAAGAGCTGAGAGAGAGTGAGGTAGGTAAAGAGGGAGCAAGATGACTACCGTACACAGGTGGTCATCCAGGAGACCCGAGTGATTGAGCAGGATCGAGAGATATGGGGACTACAAGAGGCACTGGCCAGAGCATAGGCAAAGGCGAGATATGAGGCTGCTCAGTCAGCCTATTATTATGCTGCATACATGATCACAGTTCCCGAGGTAGTAGACTAGGTTCTGTCATTTTCAGAGTATGCTGGGGCACGAGTCACTCCACAGGCACCACCACAGGCACCTCCTCAGCAGTAGGTCATGCCACCTCCTCCACCTCCTCTAGGTGGGAGTGGCTAGATGAGACATTTGATATATATTGTACCACCATTTTGATATACTGTGCTAGAGTAGAACCCTTGTACACTTGATCGATTGATATATATATATATATATATATATATGAGCTCAATTTTGGCATCATTATACTTGTTTATATATTGCTTTAAATTTGCATGTCTTGTGAGATATTTCCTATATGATTAGATGTATAGATTAGAAATGTATGCCATGGACGAAAATGTAAATGTTTATGCACATATTTTGTTGATGTATGAATAAATGCAATGATAGATGTTAGATGGATAAATGTTATGCTTATGGATATGTAAATGCAAATGAATGTATGGAAATGCACTTTTGTGGAAATGAATGTAATGCAATGAATGTAGTGGTACTAATCATCTCGTGCAGGATATCGCAATATACGACAGGTACTAACCAAAAGAATATGAATAAAGATCGAGAGCAAGGACTAGACGCTTGTGCAGTCAAGAGGAATCTAGGAAAAAAGATGAGAACCTTCAAAGAATGAGAAGACAATGAAGAGAGAACCAAAACTATCGCTATGCAAGCATAAAATGCAAATGCAAGCCTAAGTTAAATGCAACCCTAGGACTTGGTTGTTGGACTCATCGCATAATTATCATCATCGAGTATTTTTGGAACATCAGAGTCAATACAATCCTTACTGGTGCCACTGCAACCATAAGAATATAAATATGACTTTCATCGGATAATATGTAGGAAACAAACATAAGCACCAGGGCACAAAAGCCAAGATGACCTGAACATTGTTTCCAGTTTGATATAGTAACAGTACACAAGTAAACAAATAGAGCAATAATAGTTAAGGAGATAGTTCCAACCTCCCCTTGGTGTACAAATAAACAAGATCAAGGGATGTGAGGCTTTTCCACCTTAATGCAGAAGCTCTTATCACATACACCCTATTTATTTGACGTTGTCGGATCATTGAAACTACACCCACAAGCAGTAGACAAAGAAAATATCAATGAAATTCATGAGAACATACATCATACAAAGAAAGATTCAATCATAGCTCAACATGTTTCAAAGTTTACGAATGTGCATATGCTTAGGGTGTTGAAAAACACCGTTGTGCTTGTGAGTGTGATGTGTTTGATTTCTATCGAGAGATGTTTACGTTGCGATGTCCAATGTGTGTTGAAAAACATAGATGTGTCCAAAGATAGTGTTGAAAAAAACTGTTTGATTGGGGTGTTGAGAAACACTAGTTTGTGCCAGTAGATAGTTGTCCTTTAGAACTGACAAGATTACTGACTAGAGTGTAAATCGAAGATGCAATCAAAGTGGGGAGCCATGCCCCCAAGTATTGAATGGATTGATGTTGAATATGCAGATGGTGAGTTGATGTGAGAAATATCAGTAGTACAACAACAATAGGCAAACACGGTGATAATCACTGGTGACTGACGTGAGAGAGATTCTCAAGTATAAAGATCAGTGTGAGATCTAGGCATTAGTAGGCAGACTCAGTGAGAATCACTGGTGACTGATGCAAAGAAGAGAGAGACTCCAAAAGATAGGAGAATCCCCCCTAGACTAGGAAGATGCCCTCGAGTGTGACCAATTTCAATCCATGTGAAGTCGAGAAAAATCTCAAAAATAACTGAGAGTGAATGCATGAGCGAGAAAACTAAAGCAGGAAAGAAAACTAAAGCAGAAAAGCAAACTAAAGCAGGAAAGCAAACTAAAGAAGGAAAGCAGGAGAGAAAATTGCAAGAAAGCCAAGGGATGCCGCAATAGATAGAGCATTGCGGAACAAGAGGTGCTTGTTTACCAGGTTTTCACCATCTTGGCAGAAATTATATTTTTGCTACCATGACGCCTGTTTACTAGGTTTTCATCAATGGCACATTTTTCTCTTTTTTCATTTTTTTTTGTATTTTCGTTTTTTCAATTTTTTTTTGTATTTTTGATTTTTTGATTTTTTTGTATTTTTTATTTTTTTGATTTTTTTGGTATTATCAAGGCGCCTGTTTAACAGGTTTTCACCAAGATAATAGATACATCAAAGCGCCCATTTGCCAGGTTTTCACTAAGATGATCATTTTTTCAGGACATTTTGCAATTTTTAGGATTTTCTCCAAATAGAGTATGTACATGAGCATTCAGAAGCCATCTCAATTGTAGAACTTCTTAAGATGAAGAGCATTGATAGGCTCTTTGAGCTATTCTCCCTCTGTGGTAGAGAGCTAGTAAGTGCTAGACCCAAATACTATAGTGATAACACACGGACCAAGCCAGTTTGGTTCAAATTTTCCTTTCTAGACCCGCTGCTGTTGATTCTTGCACTAGTACATTTGACCCTAAATTTTGACCTAAATTTCTCACCATGCATTACATTTGTTTTGCTTGGTTAGAAAATTGAAGGAAAAATTTGATTTTTTTTTTAATCCATTCCTGTGTTGGTCGGAATTATGACAACCAGGACATTTTGTCGTAATTACGACAAACACGATCAATATAACTAAAAAAAGGGGTTTCATTTCAATTCATTGTGATTATGCAGTGAAGAAGAGTTGAAGGAGGGAACGAATAGAAGGTACATAGTACATATGCATTGAAGTGATTGAACCAACACCATCTGTGCATGATCAAATGAAAGACAGCTTTGTTTCAGACTTACACAAAATTAGGTTGGTATTGATGAACAGTTTATAGACTTACATGTGTTCTCATTCTATTTGTATTGTGTTTATTTGGCATTAAACTATTTGTCAATTTGCAACAATATGGGTTATGAAGTGCTATTAGTTTTCAATTAGATTAACCCAATTAGGGTTTCTTTTTTTTGTATGAGATGAATAAATTGCATATGGATTTTGCATGACAAACCTAGCAAATGAATCATGAAAAACCTAGCATCTACAGAGATGTTGATTTGGATTTTGACTCAAACATTTCACTGCATTACCCATTGACCATTTGACCATTTATTAGTAGGCAAGAGGAATAGAAAATAAATTAACCATTGGAACTTCAAACCAACTTGTTGTTTGTACACAAAACTACTAGGAACTGTCAACAAAAGGACTGAGAAACTACACAGATAATATAATCTTTGCATAGAATGAGCAACAACTTAGAACACCATCAAATGACTAAATTTCGTATCAATATTGCACTTTGGGTTTTTTACCAGTAGCCTCTTTCCCCGTTGACACAGATTTTGGATCATTGAATGCCTTATGTTTCACCCTTGCCTCACACACCAATGTGGTATTAACCAATAACAACTCATTCATGTATTTATCTTAAGTAGGTAGAGGATTTCACAAGCAGTTTTTAATTAGCTTTTTTTTCAGTAAGATTTAACCCGTGTGGATTTTAGTCATCTCCCATGGAAAGCCTGCTTTAGTCAAAGGAATGCAAGGATGGATGACCTCCCAAGGACTCCCAATTCTTCACCCCTATATATTATGAGTGTTGAGTGTACCATTCATGCTCATGAGAGATGGGTTTTGGTGAGCCCCTACTCTTGAAATATAGGCCAATGAATTTGATTTAAAAACTATGTAGTTAGTGCCTAATAAAACACTACATAATTTCATGCTGTGAAAACACCACCTACTTGATAAATCTAATTGATGTTAATGTATATTCTTTGTGGATTTTGGAAGTTCCTCAAATAGGTAGAATTTCATCACTGGCTAGTTGATTTTTCAGATAGCTCGATTCAGTTTTTTCAATGTATATATAGAAATCTATCAAGTTAGTATGCTCAGAAATCAACTTCAAATTGCGAGTTTAATTTATGTATTTCCTATGTATCTTTTTGCGTTTATCAAAACAATAATGTTGTGGCAATATATCAGTAAGATATTACCGTAGTCTTTGTAAGGGGGTGGATTTTTTCACCAGTCAAAGTGTAATAAATTGAGGTTGGGATATGTTTTGTAACTTTATGAAGGGTGTCTGAAAACCTAGTTTGTTCACCAAGTTTTTTGGAAGAATTTGGAGATAGAGGTTGCATACCTGATTGAGAGGGCTACTAGGAGCAGGCCTAGAACAACAATTTGATCTTGAGAGTCAAAACAAAGACAAAGATTATGGCTCATGTTTGAAACTTGATTGCCTTACTTTCTTGACCACATACTGCACTAAATTGGTCCCTATGTGCCTTGGGTACACAACTAAGGCCTCATTCTTATTTTCCAATGGAATCCCCACAATGAGAGAATATCCCTGATGACATGATGATTCCAAATCCCAAATGCCAAACTTGTAAGATTTCTCTACCTCC